>JASFAX010002684.1:0-45042 GCA_030737875.1 Allium sativum | reverse complement strand
ATGAACTTGCAATATGGACATTTAATTAACACAAATTAGAGGTGCATGAACTTGCAATATGGCCATTTAATTAACACAAATTAGAGGTGCATGAACTTGCAATATGGCCATTTAATTAACACAAATTAGAGGTGCATGAACTTGCAGTATGGCCATTTAATTAACACAAATTAGAGGTGCATGAACTTGCAGTATGGCCATTTAATTAACACAAATTAGAGGTGCATGAACTTGCAATATGGCCATTTAATTAACACAAATTAGACGTGCATGAACTTGCAATATGGCCATTTAATTAACACAAATTAGAGGTGCATGAACTTGCAATATGGCCATTTAATTAGCACAAATTAGAGGTGCATGAACTTGCAGTATGGCCATTTAATTAACAAAATTAGAGGTGCATGAACTTGCAATATGGCCATTTAATTAACAAAAATTAGAGGTGCATGAACTTGCAATATGGCCATTTAATTAACAAAAATTAGAGGTGCATGAACTTGCAATATGGCCATTTAATTAACACAAATTAGAGGTGCATGAACTTGCAATATGGCCATTTAATTAACACAAATTAGAGGTGCATGAACTTGCAATATAATATCATCTATTTTTGACATAAAACATGAACCTAAACATGAATCATGGGTTTCAATCAAATCACGTAAACTTGCATTCTAGAATATGAATCTACTCAATTAGGTGTCACATATATTATCACATGATTTTGATAACAACATAAGCCTAAAACATATTTTCATTTAGGCATAACGCTAAACATAAACTAGTCATGTCCATAAAGTCATTAGGTGTTCACAAAGGTGTTTACTTTTGTCACTAATACAAAAGTATGATTCAACTAGAATTATTCCAACCTAAACTTATATGAATCATGTTACCAAAAAGGGTCAAAGCTACACTTGCAATGATCATAGTCATGTATGTTCAAGGGTCTAAGTTATGTTGACATAATAGTGGATCACATACTTGCATGAATCTCAACTTGGTTGTAACAAACTACCACAAGCATATAAGTGTCACTATGAATCATGTACTTGCAAATACCCAATAGATCTAATATTATCACACCACAACATCTCCAATTCATTTATAATTTGGATCATAGCATCACACAATTAAGAATTATCATCACTACAAATTATGTACAATTCCATTTACATTTTATACAAATCAAGATCCAATTGTTATTCATATCGGAATAGCACTCTACTTACAACGTATGACGAATCTTGTATTCAGGATTCTGAATTCTGAATTCTGAATTCTGAATTTGGTGATGCTATCCTTTGTTGTAGATGTTGTTTTGATTTATTTGTTGTAGCTTTAATCTTTTACTTGTATTAGCTTTGTTGTTCATCTCTTTCAAATGGAAGCTCCCTCTAATTCTCATTCGACAGCATGGCGGCTTCAACTCTTATTTTCATGTGAGTATTTAGTTGGGGACCTAAGGTCTTTTTATAGAGTTGCATTTTGATTTGAGCCGTCCGATAATGCTAGGGTTAATCAAGGCCATCAATTTCAAAAGAGGCCAATTATGTTCACAATTAAGGACGGTAAATTACTCCCATTTTAAATTATGTCATAATTACTATGCATGCAAATTACCCCCATTTTGAATTATGCCATAATTACTATTTCAATTACATGTAATTTCATGTTTTAGCATATATATATATATATATATATATTCTATAATGTACACATTCCTCATTTAGGACAAATCCTATATGTAAATAATTCCTAATTTTACTTATGCCATAATTACTCTCTTAATGTACATTATCAACATTTACTATTATTTGTTAATTCATATAAATACGTACACATTAGATACATCCCCCCTTTGCACACTTATTATTATTATTTTTATATGCATATTAGATACATCCCCTCTTTTACACACTTATTATTATTTTTATATGCATATTAGATACATCCCCTCTTTTACACACTTTTTATTATTTTAGCAACCTTAGTGTTATCAGAAAATTCGGGGTGTTACATTCTCCCCTCCTTTTAGGATTTCGTCCCCGAAATCTTCAAGTTAGGAAGAATGTGTCCTACCATACAATCACCCATCTACTCAACCATTCAAGCACAAGCATTCATTGTCCTTAAAAGATTTCTAATGCTTTCATGTTCATATGCATAGTGTGTGTATATGTCTTTATCTAATGCAAAATCAGGCGGTCTACTGATTCAGTTGACCTCCTTAATGCAAATCATGTCTGTGCCATGCGTCCAATCATGTATGCAAGCATCCCTAGTCATGTATATACTACATGCGTGCACAGCCATTCATCCATATGCAACGTCCATATGATATTATATCATGTTCAACCTACAAACAAATGCATATATGTAAATGCAATATGAAAGCGTTCGAACTTGATCTAGTGCCTAATACGTATGCATATGCATCCACGAGCAACCATTTGCAACCACTTGCAAACATTCAACCATAACATGTTTCAAATGCATGTTTACATTCATTGGCTTCTGCCTAAAGATCGCAGATGCGACATAGAGGTTATACTTTGGAAAGAGAGAAACAACTATGCGTAAAGCTCCTAAACAGAGAAATCAAGGATGCACCCTTAAGAAAAAGGGTATGATGCTAGTATCTAGCCTTCTCGAGCTTTACTCCACTATATCTTAACCAATTTAACTTCACGATTGTGAAGTTCCTAACCTACATTTCAAAAATAAATAGATGTCAACCAAGTGTATATACTAGGATGATCAGAGATCTCTCCTCCTATCTTATCCATCATGCCATAACTATAAGGGTTGAAAGGTCACTACGCGCTTTTCACAACTATTCATTTCTCACGCAAACCATCCTAGTCGAACTTGACATTCCTCAAGTACAAGCCCCAAAGGCCTAAACCAATATCAGACAAGCACCCAACGAATATCTCCTCCGAATTTGGACGATCTACGTGATATGATATAAATAAACTCGATAGCTATTCTCAAACCCCTACTAACTAGAAATAAACGGGTCATACCACCCACTGGGTTTGAGACAGATTGGGATCTTTCTGCTATACAAGTACTAAGGTGCAGAGATCAACTATGGAAGCAAATATGAACAAATGCGAAGCGCTAAAACCGAAGGAAAGAGTACGAACAGAAAAATTAGACTCTTTCCAACAGAAACTTTTACCACCTATCTCTTAGGTATGCTTAGCATGTACTTGCCCTTCTAAAATCTTGTCCCTCGTCCTTGCCCTTGTCCTTAATCATATGCCCTATTATACCCTAGTAAAGATACTTCCTCTTGTCTTAGGTTTTATAATTCCTCATCTTTGGGTTATGCTCCTTAGCCAAACTCCTCATCCTCTTCCGTGTGTAATCATGTTGACAAATCTCTCGAAAGCTGCCTCCATCGTACAGAATCCCCTACAAAGCTTGAAAGAAAACTGGCCGTAGGTCAAACTACTACGGCTATAGATAGAAGTCGGGCACTACTTTGCCCTTCGATGAGGTTACCTCCCAGAAAGCCAGGAGCCCCAGAGACTCAAGAAAGAAGGAAACGAGGACTCAAACAGAGAATCAAAAGATAGTGCTTATGGCTTTGGGGAATATGCCTTTTAAAACAAAACTTTTCTTTTGAAAATGCTTCTTTAAAAACTGTTTTGAAAAATAATTTTTCAAATCTTTATCTGATCCGGTAACCTTCAGCTCTGATACCACGTGTAACACCCCACATCCGTTAGTGTCACTCACAAAGGGAATGCACTAACTTCTGTGAAGCATTATGGGTAAAAGATGCAGATAAATTACAAGACAGACAAACATTAAACAACGGAAAATAAAATTTTGCTTTATTTATAAAATAGTTTGTACAAGATTGCTTTACAATATCAGAGTATCATCTGTCTTTACAAAATAAAGAAGCATAAAAAAATACATTTGTATTCCCCAATATAGCATGAGCCAGCCATAGCAATAGAAAAGAGAATCCAAGCAAAACTTCCACAAATTTTCGAGCTTGGAAAGAGCAGCGGTCCAATCTAACCTGAGCTGAACTATTCCCTCCTCAACTACCTTGGGGGGGGGGAACGGAAGGAAAGAAGACGAAAGAAAAGTAGAGTCAGACATAAAGCCTGAGTAAGTCTAGTGACTATTCAGTCTATGTGTAAGAAAAAGAGCATGATAAGTATAAACTAGAAGTGGGAAAGCACCATAAACTAAGTTAAGTTGTCTAGGACCGAATCTACTGTCGTACCCCATACTAATCTCTGCACCACCTAACTAGTGTCCAAACTAGTAATGTTAACGTGATCCCAATTCTGGTTGTTTCGGTTGCCTTCAGGCATACATTTATTATTTATTACCTAGATCTAATCTAGGGTTTCTTATCAAGTGCTTTCTAGCTTCTATTAGAGTTTTGCGCTATCTGCTGAATGCTTCTTGGATTCGGGTTTGATGCCACCAAGGTCTAACTAGGAATTATGCATCCGATCGAACGATGCCCTTTAGTCTAGGACACACTACCTAGAGTGGTATATGTTCCTAAACTTTCCCCACGCATGTATCGCGAATCGTTATCGCTTGTCTAGATGCACATGTCCTGTAATGTGCTACCCGAGTTCCGTTGTCAGGGCTACTCTAGAAATACGGAACTCGGTCGGGAGCTTTCAATATCTGCTGATGCAGATGCTAAGGTCTGTTTTTCCAGTGGCTATGGTCCCACTCGACCCCTCCCTCAACTAATGGAAGGCACCCTTGTAAAATGAGAACTGTACGAAGGCCCCTATCTGCCCCACTAATCTATGGCCAACAACACCCCGCAACCACAACTAGATAGCAAGTATGTGGTCCGTATGAGTTCTCCGCCTCCCCGCTTCACGTGTCTCGCTTGACTGAAGATGGTAGGTAGACGACGAGTTGCTATCACAGGGCTACTGTTTTCTCGCCGAATCACGCTGGTCCATCCTAGTCTTTAGGTTGCCATATTTTGCAACCAAGGCATACCCTTGGTTCTTCTAACGCAGACCTTAACCTCTGTGGGCCCAGGAGGATCATCTGCAGCCTCACAGAGGGATACCAAGAGTACCCTCACGTCCCCTCGAAGCCTCGGGCTTCGTAACCCAATTCGTTGGAGCCTTCTTTTAAAATTAGATGGACGTCCGCTCCTTCTCGTGTTATACTAAGAATTACTACTTAGTTTTGTTAACTAAGATTTACCACTTAGTTTCTAGAACCGTTGTTTTCTTAACTAAGGTTCTCTACTTAGTCCCTTTTAACTAAGGTTTACTACTTAGTTTTCTTTCTCGTCAAGTTGGTTTGGTTAAGTGTCATTAGTCAATTCAAGTTAACTTAACCCATCCCTTTTGTCATATTAAACTGGTTAAGTGTTATTCCTGTTGACTTAACCCTACCACAACTCAGATTATACTGGTTAAGTGTTGCCTCCTTGTGTTAACTTAACCTCACCATCTGTTTAACTAACCTGTTACAACGGTTAAGTGTCTCCTTAGCTAACTTAACCCTACTACTTGTTTAATTAACATGTTATAATGGTTAAGTGTTGTCCATTCACGTTTAACTTTACTACAAGTCAAATTACACTGGTTAAGTGTTCTTGTTACTTAACTCTAATCATTCATGCTATAACGGTTAAGTATTTCTAACTACTTAATCCCAACCCATTTGTCAAATCAACTTGTTATCATGGTTAAGAGTTCTAATTTTTTTCTTAACCTCAATCACTTGTCCGACTAACGTGTTTCTATGGTTAAGTGTTCTAATTAACTTAACCTCACTCTCTAGTCCAGTTGATCATGTTATAATGGTTAAACATTTGCTTAACCTTACCCACTCCCCTAGTCAACATATTAAATTGGTTTAGTGTCCAGATTAACTTAACCCTACCCACCAATTTAGTTAATATGTTGAATTTGGTTAAGTATTTATTTAATTGACTTAACCCTATCAATCCTGACTTAGCCTTAATTTATTAACTAAAGCACTAACCACTCACATTAGACAGGTATCGTTGCGGTTACTAGATGTGTCGGTCGGTTCCGGGCAGGTTTACACCACAACTCAGTCTAACCTCGGGTCAGGCATCTTTCTAAATTCATAACCATCCCGTCCATTGGATCAGTTAGGGATAGCCAGGGAGGGCAGAAAACTTGTATTTTCCAAACCCAAGCCTAGACACTATCCTCTCTGTCACCCTAGAACATTTTGGTGTATGTGATTAGAAGGGATGTCATATATTTTAATTTTAAAACTAATGGTGTAAAGGTTTACACCAATCATGGCCCTAACCCATTTCATGATTTTAGGCCTACCTACACCATATTTTCTTAGTTTACATATTTTGTCTCTTTCCATTTTATATGTAAATATTTGCGGCCTATTATTCAAATTCATTCTTATTGGGTATAATAACTTATACCACATAAATGTTCTCAAGTCGTTGGCATGTGTCAAACATGCCAACACATATGTTTTATTTTTACCCCAACGTTATTACCCCCGTTTTATATGTTTGCTATATTATGACATATGTTGGGCTTCAACATTTCAGCCCAACTTAGAAACATAAAAAGGGAAAGCCTAGAACATGATATATTCTAAGCAGCATAAAAGGGGTGTGTGAACACATGAACTTGCAACATGACCATTTAATTAACACAAATTAGAGGTGCATGAACTTGCAATATGGCTATTTAATTAACACAAATTAGAGGTGCATGAACTTGCAATATGGCCATTTAATTAACAAAATTAGAGGTGCATGAACTTGCAATATGGCTATTTAATTAACACAAATTAGAGGTGCATGAACTTGCAATATGGCCATTTAATTAACACAAATTAGAGGTGCATGAACTTGCAATATGGCCATTTAATTAACACAAATTAGAGGTGCATGAACTTGCAATATGGCCATTTAATTAACACAAATTAGAGGTGCATGAACTTGCAATATGGCCATTTAATTAACACAAATTAGAGGTGCATGAATTTGCAATATGGCCATTTAATTAACACAAATTAGAGGTGCATGAACTTGCAATATGACCATTTAATTAACACAAATTAGAGGTGCATGAACTTGCAATATGGCCATTTAATTAACAAAATTAGAGGTGCATGAACTTGCAATATGGCCATTTAATTAACAAAAATTAGAGGTGCATGAACTTGCAATATGGCCATTTAATTAACACAAATTAGAGGTGCATGAACTTGCAATATGGCCATTTAATTAACACAAATTAGAGGTGCATGAACTTGCAATATGGCCATTTAATTAACACAAATTAGAGGTGCATGAACTTGCAATATAATATCATCTATTTTTGACATAAAACATGAACCTAAACATGAATCATGGGTTTCAATCAAATCACGTAAACTTGCATTCTAGAATATGAATCTACTCAATTAGGTGTCACATATATTATCACATGATTTTGATAACAACATAAGCCTAAAACATATTTTCATTTAGGCATAACGCTAAACATAAACTAGTCATGTCCATAAAGTCATTAGGTGTTCACAAAGGTGTTTACTTTTGTCACTAATACAAAAGTATGATTCAACTAGAATTATTCCAACCTAAACTTATATGAATCATGTTACCAAAAAGGGTCAAAGCTACACTTGCAATGATCATAGTCATGTATGTTCAAGGGTCTAAGTTATGTTGACATAATAGTGGATCACATACTTGCATGAATCTCAACTTGGTTGTAACAAACTACCACAAGCATATAAGTGTCACTATGAATCATGTACTTGCAAATACCCAATAGATCTAATATTATCACACCACAACATCTCCAATTCATTTATAATTTGGATCATAGCATCACACAATTAAGAATTATCATCACTACAAATTATGTACAATTCCATTTACATTTTATACAAATCAAGATCCAATTGTTATTCATATCGGAATAGCACTCTACTTACAACGTATGACGAATCTTGTATTCAGGATTCTGAATTCTGAATTCTGAATTTGGTGATGCTATCCTTTGTTGTAGATGTTGTTTTGATTTATTTGTTGTCGCTTTAATCTTTTACTTGTATTAGCTTTGTTGTTCATCTCTTTCAAATGGAAGCTCCCTCTAATTCTCATTCGACAGCATGGCGGCTTCAACTCTTATTTTCATGTGAGTATTTAGTTGGAGACCTAAGGTCTTTTTATAGAGTTGCATTTTGATTTGAGCCGTCCGATAATGCTAGGGTTAATCAAGGCCATCAATTTCAAAAGAGGCCAATTATGTTCACAATTAAGGACTGTAAATTACTCCCATTTTAAATTATGTCATAATTACTATGCGTGCAAATTACCCCCATTTTGAATTATGCCATAATTACTATTTCAATTACATGTAATTTCATGTTTTAGCATATATATATATATATATATATATATATATATTCTACAATGTACACATTCCTCATTTAGGACAAATCCTATATGTAAATAATTCCTAATTTTACTTATGCCATAATTACTCTCTTAATGTACATTATCAACATTTACTATTATTTGTTAATTCATATAAATACGTACACATTAGATACATCCCCCCTTTGCACACTTATTATTATTTTTATATGCATATTAGATACATCCCCTCTTTTACACACTTATTATTATTTTTATATGCATATTAGATACATCCCCTCTTTTACACACTTTTTCTTATTTTAGCAACCTTAGTGTTATCAGAAAATTTGGGGTGTTACATGTATGAAATCCATATAAATAAAATTATATGGTAATTGACTGTGTCTGATTACAGTTCAGAAGGAATTAATATTTTAAAATAACGAATATTTTAAAATAATGAATATTTCAAAATGATATTCTATAAGGGATTAAAATGTGATTTTAATGTTCGATTTGGGATGGACACAAAAATATTGAAATACATGAAGCCGTGTTGATTAGAGATGCGCCATTTTGGCGCAAACGATATTTATATCAATTTTATTCATTTTATAATGAATATCGAAAAGGAAATGATTTCAAAATCTGATATTTCGAAAATATTATCATTTATATATTATAATGATATATAATATTCAATTTGGATTTAAAATTGAAAATGAGGCTGGAATCGTTTTTAAAACAAATTTAAAACGATTTATAAAATAGGTTTTAAATTGAAATCGACGAAATATATATAATATGCATAGTATTATATTTAATGGCCTGAATAGAACGCGCCTCGCTACGGCCGTTCGCTAATTTCGACCATTGACTTCGAATTGATATTACGGGAGATCCGACCGTCGGATTCTCCTAAAACCAGAACCTTGGGTTCGTATCGAAAAGAGCTTTCCAACGAATATAAGAGATTTGAAATCAATTATGTCCAAATCAAATTTAGAAAAGGTTGCTGTAAGTACAGTCCGATGAACGTTTATGGAAATCGACTGAAAGGGCCTTAATAAAATTATTAACAATATTAGTAATTTGTGTAAAACCATAATAAATGGTTTGGAAATAATTTGGATGAAAATTTCCACATTTGCAAGGATAAAAATATATTTTTATCAAAATGAACTAGTTATTAACTAGATTTGAAATCCAATAATTTTTGAATAAAATAAATTGGATTTGTAAACGGTTTTAATATAACCAGAAATTTCCAATATAACAATTGGAATGGATTAGAATGGAAATCATCTTTGGAATATTTCGATATTGGATTCCGTGATTATACAGATATTCTTATGGAAATTTGTAAGACATATTTTATATCGTTATTTCCAATACGATATTTGTTGGTTTCAGAATTTGAAATTGAATTTAAGCCGATATAATTTCTATTCCGAGCCTTGTATTTGATATCAAATTGGATTTTGGGTTCGTCGTGAATGGTGTCTTAAATAACACTGTTTTTAAACCCAGTTGAGGAAATGAATAAATCTTTTAATTAAGTTTTGTTGAAGTTTTCCAATTAATTGATATTCAATTGGAATTGAATAAAAGAATTGAATTTTGGGTTTGTTGTGAATGGTGTTTTCAGTAACATTGTTCTTGAACCCCGTGTGAAAAGAATAAATCTTTTAATTAAGATTATTAGAGTTTCCAATTATATTTAATAATTAGAATAAAATGGAATGTGAATTGGGTTTGTTGTGAACTGTGTTTTCAATGACATTCGTTCTTTAATCGGATTTACAATGAAATGTGATTTGGAATTTATAAATCTTTTTATTAAGATTTAACGGGGATTTTCCAAAGGAAAGTTTTCCAATTTAATATATTAAATTGGAATGGAATGGAATTCGATTTGATAATAATCGAAGTGAGCTTCTGTGGAGGAAGACTGTTAATATATATGGAATTTAAAAGGCTTTGTCGTTATTCCATTTATATTATTAGTCGGATACGGACATTGATATCGATTATATATTGAATTGTTTTCCGTGAAGATTCCATTTTTATGGAAGAGGATTTGGGTTCATCGTGAATTGTGTTTTAAATGACATTAGTTCTTTAACCCAATTAAAGACAGGATTACATGTCTATCATTGTATTTCGAACTGTATGATTGATCTCTGCTAAATATATACATGTTTGGTAGCGGAGAATTTATTCTCTTGCTTAACACCCTTCTCTAAGACGTACGAGCTTAGATGTTACATATAGGCAGAAATCAATAGTATGGTGTAGATTGTCAATATGGCTTGTTTAATTTCCCAAAGTTAAATAATCATTAATATTGATTTTTGGGAAGATTAAAACTAAGTGGAGTTTTAATGAATCTTTAATTAGATTGAAAAGTGAATGAGATAATTTAACTTATCAAATTTGGGAAATGATCGAGAATGGAGTATCACCAATTTTACTCCAGGCGATAGTTAAATCTTTAATTAGATTTAAACGAGAAATGGTAATTAATTTTACCGATAACACCGTGGTGTTAGATATGGAGTATTACCAGTTTTGCTCCATGGGATGAATAGGTTAGGATTGGGAAATTAAACAAATGATCACTTCGGTATGGTCCGTTAATCCCGACTAGTTTGGATAAACCTTAATTTGGTTAGAATTGATATCCAAAGGAAGATTAAAGAATAAATTTAAAAGAATTTATCTTTGATAAAATTAATGGGAACCTTTCCCAAAGTATAAGAATATTTGAATAAAGGAATATTCTAGATTGGAATGAGGCGTATGTTGTGTTTTTATAGCACTTGTTTATTAAATATGCGAGTTATTCGGAAAGGCCGGGTTTATACCCATTCTAAATAACTGATTCGACAATAAGTCGACGATGAAGACAGTGGTTGAAGACCGGAGGTCTTCACATCGTTTGGATGATTACTGATGTCTTGATTGGGCTGTACACCCAAGAAAAGGTAATAAGTGGTGATCGTCCAGACGTACTTGGAGATCGACCGGATATGGAGGACCTTTCTTCTGTATTGGACATACAGGACGAGAAATATGGTGCCTCCGGTTTCGTTCAGACCCAGAATGAACTAGTAAATGGATGTGTGTCTGACATTGGATTTTGTTTTGTGTCGATTGATCTCTATTAAATATATATCTGTTTGGCGGCGGAGAATTTATTCTCTTGCTTAACGCCCTTCTCAGAGACGAACGAGCTCAGTGGTTTTATATCGATAAACATCAATAACATGGCATGAATTGCCTGTGTGGCATGCTGAGATGCAAATGGTCAAGGCCTCTGTTGAAAAGCAGAGTCTTGTGGTTGATGATCAAAGCACGACTTTAATATAGCATAACTTTATGTATAGCATTAATTCGCGAGCCTCACACCTCGGTATGAGTCAAAAACGGGATAAGGGACTGCAGGGAGTGCATGACGTTTCCTTCTAGCTATGGGTGGTATCATGGTATGGAGCCCAGACATTTATTTATTTTTGCCTATGTAGATGATGGATTCCGAGGCGCCTCGGATATATCGGTTACTACAATGGATAGGTCCGATAGGACCGGGAAACGTGTGTTTAGGAATAACCAATCCTCAAACGAAAGAGAGGACCGGCCCTGAAGCATCCAAGGGTTGCCCAGAGTGTGCAGTCCTGAGACATTTGCTAGAGTGTCTCGAAGCGGTGAGGAGTACATCCCTTTCCTCGACTGATGACGGAAATCCAATTTCAAATACATGACATTTCGTTTTTAGTTGTTAACCTATATGGCGACATAGTAGCATAGGATACTATGTCGTCTATGATTGATACATTTATATTGGAAGCTGTTTTTGACACTATACACTTACTATAGTATCAAATGATTTGTTTTAGATGTACCAAGCATGTTTGGCTATTATAAGGGAAAACCCTATCCTTCGGCTTGCGTTGCATTGTGTGATGGGACCTGGGTGTTATAATAGCCTCATTTTTTCAAAAAGCATTGCGGTGTTTGTTTTATGCACTGGTATTCTTGGGAGGAAACCCGTTCCGTGTTATACGGCGTGGTCCCTTGATTTACCAAATTTTAAAGTAAAGTTTTAAATAACTAATTTAGTTCTCACACCAATCACATGACTGACCTGGAGGTTATTATTTTAACCTAAACTCTTGGTGGCCCTATTTTTCCACACGAGCAGCTAGTAGTTTCGGTTTTGCAGATATTATATTCACAGGATCCTGGTTTATAGTTGGTGCTATATTCGTAACACTCTGTATCTGTGTATTTCTTTCAATTGCGTTGTGTTTTAATTTTTCGCTGCATTGTAATTTGTATCTCTGATATTTATCAAATGTATATTATTTATTTATAATCTGTTATATTCTTACACTCTGATGTAAATTGTTGTAATAAGCAATGAAATGTTCTTCTGTTTATGTTCTAGTTTGTCGTGTTCTCAACTCAATACGGGCTTTCCTTTATGAGGAAGTTTGGGTCGTTTCACTTGGTATCAGAGCTTTGGTTTACAGAGCTCGAGAACAAGACACATTAGAACCAAACGAAAGAATTCATCAGTGATTGGATTAGTAATATCCAATAGGAATGACTCGTTAGAGATAGGATCAGCAGTATCCTAGAATGAGTCCGAAGAGTGTTTAATTTAAAATAAAAATGAAAACAAACTTGTTTTGAAAAAATCAAACATAATTATACGTATTTGAATATTTTATTTTAAATTGATTTTGGACAATCAAGTATATGAAGATTTTGAATATATGCGTAATTAACGTGTATTCGAAGCCTCAAATATACTGGACAGGTATAGAATCACACTCTAGTCGCCCGGGCATGATTCTAATAAAGAAGTATACCATCACCAGTATTTATTTTCGAGTTTCGAAAGTGTGATGTCTATACTCTATATATTTCCAATTGACAGGTGTGAGAACCAAAATTAGATAGGATTTATTTGTTATGATTGGGCATCAAAAGTGGATTTTTAATATATGTAACAATTTATGTGTTTGAAACGTTAATCAGCTAATTGATTGTTGATTGCTGGTTGCGTTGTGTGATTATTCATTTAAACCAACATGTGAATGAAAGTTAAATTTAGCCAAATAGAATCAAATATTGAACTAAACTGGAAATTTGTTGAAATTGCATATATGTACATGCATATACATTGGACAGGTCATAGCATGAAGCTAAGAAGAGGAATAAAATTGTATGCCCGACAAATAGGTACATGTTTACTATATTTATTGGGTATGGATGATTTTATGAGCCGATTGGCTAGCGACTTAGCTTTTTCCTTTTCTTTTGGATTGATGAGGGCCCTGCGTGGCTAGTTGCGGTTTTAAATGTCTCCCTGTATAAAGGAAGTTATGGTGAATTTTTTCGAAAATTTAGACTGTTAGCCAAATTTTTGAAGAATTAGAAAATTCTTAGAAATTGAAAAGTTGAAGAATGAAATCCAGAATGAAAGTTGAGTTGGTTTGTTAAACAACTTTCAGCTCCATTCCTTTTCGAGGACGAAAATTTTTTAAGTGGGGGAGATTGTAACAACCCGGAATTTCAGAACCAATTTAAAATTTTTATTTTGGTAGTTTTAATGGATTTTGAAAATGTAAAATGTAATTAATATGTGAGCGTGGAGGATTTAAACGCGTTTGGTCAGTTCAGTTTGTATTTAATCAACCGAAAAATGTCCTTTTTCAAACGGCCTCCAAATTCGACGAAATAAGTTTTGTTAGGACCATATCTCAAAACATAGCTAGATTTATTTTTCTGGTATTTTTGGAGTCAGTATGTGGCCCCTAATAAATTAAAATGTGCGTTCAAATTCAATATGTACTAATTTATATTTTGATTTTGATGAAAACTGATCGTAATAGTCGAATTGGTTGGCGGGACATATCCCATTGCGTTCGAAATGGGCGTAATTAGCTAGGGGCGATGTAACACCCCATGAATTCTATAACGCTAAGCTTCAAAAATTAAAGTATAATTAATTCTAAATGAAAGAATTAAGGGAAACGGGTTACGCCATTGCGTTCGTCTCGGAATTCTGCTTGAGATAGAGTCTGAGTTTGCGAGAATCGGACTCCGTATGAAGAAGTTATGGCCTTCGGAAGTTTCAGAATCAAATTTAAATTCAAACAGCTCAGTTTAATTACAAAATTTCGAATTTCAGGTTCAAACTGGGTTGGGCGAGAAAATTCCCGCCCAGAGACCAGGTCGACCATAGGGTCGACCATGGAGTCGACCTGGTCACCCCAGGTTGACAATGGTGTCGACCTGGTCCCCTCCAGGTCGACCATAGTGTCGACCTGCCTGGTCGACCTGGCTGGCCAGGTCTGGCTCGAATTTCTAAGGCCCTGTGTGTCACTAGGGCTGACGTGTCACCTCTTGATTGGCTCTCTGAATTTTGAATGGCCTAGATTCCTCTTATCTTTATCTGACGGCTCAAAACAACTTAAAAATCTATAAATACACCCTAACTCTCAACTGAAAATTCACACAAAAATATGAGAAAGGAGTTGTCATGCTGCTAGGGAGGAATTGAACATAGCCGTCAAGAGAAAAGCCTAGAGACGAATCAAACTAAGAAGAAGATTTAAACTTTAAATCAAAAGTTTTCAACGCAATGTTAGTCTACCCAAAGGAGCACATTCCAATTTCAGAATTCAGAATCCAGAATTCAAGATTCTGCATTCGTTGTAAGTATAGTAACCTTTCAGAATATGAATAAGAATTGCGATGTGATCGATGTGAATGAAAATAGAATTGAGTTATTGTATTGTATAAAGTTCTATGTATTGTGGTGGTTCTATCATGACTTATGTATTGATGTTTGTGGCATAAAATTGATTGATGCAAGCCTATTGAACAATTGTATATGAAAACAATGACACTTGCAAGTTTGTGGCAAAGATTAGAAATTGATTCCTTTATGTATATGTCGAAGGCATGGACTATGTATATACTATGTATATTCCTATGACACTTGAAACCGTTTATGCCTACATGACCCAAAACCTATGATATCATTTCCATGTCAATTTGCAAGTATGATTGATCTATGTTAAGCATCGTTTGGGTTTCATAAACTATGCAAATTCATGTTTATTTGAAAGAGTAATTGGATCTATGTTAAGTATCGTTTGGGTTTCAAAAACTATGCAAGTTCATTTTGAAATAGGCTATGTGATTAAATGTTATAATTGGACCTTTTGGTGAATATACATCATGCTAGTTATGTGTTTGACATTATGCCAAGTTAAACATATTTAAACACAAGTTGTAAACTATGCCATTTCATATGTCACCTACTTAGTTGTACTTTGATTTGAATGCAAGTTCACATGACCCATCATTTATGTTAGTATCGCTAAACTGCAAGTTCATGCGCTACACACCCTTAAATGTTGCAAAATATTACATGTTCTTAATTTCCCCTTTTCTTACGCTTATAAAGTTGGGCTGAATTGTGTCGAGCCCAACATTTGTTATAACGTTGCGAACGTATAAACGAGGGTAATAACGTTGGGTATATATGTTGGCATGTTTGGCACATGCCAATGACAATGACATTTAAAGCGGTATGAATTGTTAATAAAAGATATGACATTTACATATATACATTTGAGAAATAATAAAATTTGTAAATTTAGAAAGCATGACGTGCTTAACCCGAGGTTGGATTGAGTTGTGATGTAAACCTGCCCGGAACAGCCCGGCTGTCCAGTAGTCACAACAATACCTATCCAATGTGGGTGGTTAAGCATTGAGCCCAATAAAGACCCGAGGTTAGACTGAGCTACGGTGTAAACCTGAACCGACCGGCATATCCAGTAACCATAGCAATACCTGTCTAATGTGAGTGGTCTGGTGCTACTAAGAGGCTAAGGACAGGTGGTAGGGTTAAGTCAACTATAACACTTAACCAAATTCAACATGTTAACAAGAATTGATGGGTGGGGGTTAGGTAAATACAGACACTTAACCACTTAACATGTTTGACTAGAAAATCCTGGTAACGAGGGACCCATTTCAGCAGTAACCCAATTTAGGTATCAACGGTACCCTAAAACTAGGCAGGGTGGGGCACAATTACTGGGCTGATTGTAAGCGGTCAAACGACGGCGGTGGGTGCACAGTGCAGGTCTAACGGGGTGTGGGCGTGCACACACTTCGGAGCAGACAACCAGGGCACTGGGGACACCAGTAGTATAACCTATGCCTTCTAGAATTTGTGTTGGGGCCGCCACCATGGGTCTTGATACACCCCATGGCGGGACCAGCATAGGTATCTACAATTCTTGGGGGCCGTATGACACATGTTAACGCGAGTAGGAGCCGATCTTTAAGTAAAGTTGGGGATCACTCCACCCTTACCATGGGGTGCCAGTTAGAGTAAACTCAAGTAGATGCAGAGATATAATATGGGTGCGATAGTACATTCGACACTCCCTTAGCTTGTGACATCATCCTATTTTCAGTATATATCTATCATGCCCTTTTCTTATTCACATACTGAAGAGTTACTAGATTTACTCAGGCTTTATGTCTGACCCTATTTTCTTTTCGTCTTCTTTTCTTTCGTTTCCCCCCAGGTCCACAGGGAGGAAACAGCTCAGCTCAGTCAGGTTCTGTTCAAGCTCCAAGAACGTAGATGTATGATTTGGGTCTCTTTTGCTCGGACTATGGCTTTGGATATCACTATGGGGATTTTTGTCACTTTATTTATGTTTTATGCTTCTTTAATAATCAAGACAGTTATGATGTTGTTATGATGGAAGTATTTTGAGACAATTATGGAATGTTTTGTTTTGGAACACGTATTGGTGAATAAAAGTCTGTTGGTTTCCGCTGTTTAAAATATGTGTATTTATATCTGTCTTGAGTTTATCTGTGGCTTTTACTTATAAACCTCCACCAAAATTAAGGCATTCCCTTTGTGAGTGACCTTAACAGAGGTGGGGTGTTTCACTTGGTATCAGAGCATAGGTTTACCAGATAAGATAAAAGTTTTTGAAATTGTTTTCAAAGAGAAAATTTAAAGAAGCATTTTTCAAGAAAAAGTGTTATATTTTTAAAAAGACAAAATCCCCCAAAGCCATGTGCCCTATCTATCTCTCTATCCTTCATTTTGAATTTTTCCCTTTCTGTTTCAGCATGTCTGGAGACCTTAACCTACCGGAAGGAGTGCCGATTCCCGGCTGGTTTAGGAGGTACTTAGAAGCAAGGGCCATTGGCGCGGGCCCAGCAGACATCCCTCCTCCAGTGGCTGCGGTTTCCCCTCCTCCTCCACCTCCTCGTGGAAATGCCTTCGCAAAAACATGTAGAGACTTCAAGGCAATGGGTGGAAAAGATTTTTATGGGACATAATCCTTTTTAGGGGCAAGAAACTGGCTAAAGGAGATTGAGGATCTGTTTGTCATATTTGGAGTGGATGATAGGCAAAATATACAACTAGCTGTATGGTTGCTTAAGGATGAGGCTTCCTATTGGTGGGAAGTTACCAATGCTCAAAGGGCGGTGGAAACATAGGAAGACTTCAGGACAAGGTTTGAAATGAAATTTCTCTCCCAAGCAGAAAGGAGCCTACAAATGGAAAAGTTCCTAACTCTGAAACATGGAAGCATGACGATCAGGGAATATGTTAATCAGTTTAACCAGCTGGCCAGATTTGGGTTAGACTTAGTAAACACCCAACACAAGAAGGCACTTCGCTTCGTCAAGGGTTTGAATGAGCCTCTACACAGCCTTGCCATGACCCATGTATCCATAGGAGCGACTTATGAAAGCTTGGTGGACATGGCGTTGCTACACGAGGAAGATCACGGTAAGAAAGAAGTTAAGGTGGCAGAGAAGAAAGAGGGTCTACAAGCAAAGAAAACAGACTTCAAGAAAGGAGGAAAGAACAATAAGCCCCATGAGAAGAGAAGGTGCAATTTCTGTGGCATTGTGGGCCATATATCAAAAGACTGCCGGAAAAGGAAGGCGAAGATGGGTGGTTGCTTTCATTGTGGAGAGACTGGGCACCAAGCTAAGGACTGCCCAAAGAAGAAAGGGCAGGGACAGAAAGCTGGATCCACTTCAGGGGGTCAGGTTCATGCGCTAGTGGCACCTCAGCAAGAACGAGGTAGTAATATTTCTGTAGAAAGTGTAGTCTATCTTTATGATCATCCAGTTCGTACACTTTTTGACTCTGGCGCATCACACTCTTTTATTTCCTCTGCCTTAGTAGAATCTCTGCATCTAGACACTAGTATGGTAGAAGATCCCTTAGTAGTTTCAAATCCAATTGGGGGCTCCGCTTACTTGTCAATGGTTTGTTTGGGTTTGAAAATCTCTATTCTCAGCGTTGATTTTAGTTGTGATGCCTTTGTCTTAGGCTTCTCGGGATATGGTTTGATCTTAGGCATGGACTGGTTATCCAGTAATAGTGCCATTCTTGATTGTGAGAAAAGAGTAGTTAGGCTCTTGACTCGGCTTGGTAACACTCTAGAAATTTCTTGTAATCCCTTGAATGCTGTTATGCTAAGTTATCTAGAGTCGCTTGATGCTTCTGATGAGAATTTGCAATCAGTGAGAGTAGTCCGGGAATATCCAGATGTCTTTGAGGAGGTGAAAGGCTTACCTCCGAGGCGGGAAATAAACTTCCGCATATATCTTGTGGATAACGCAAAGCCTGTAGCTTTACCTATCAGACACATGGCTCCAAAGGAGAGAAAGGAGCTCAGTAAGAAGGTTAAAGAACTTCTCGAAAAAGGGTTCATTAGACGGAGCATTTCGGAATGGGGTGCTCCAGTGGTGTTCGCAACCAAAGCGGACGGTTCGCTTCGCCTTTGCGTCGACTATAGGGAGTTAAACAAATTGACCAAGAAAAATAGGCACCCTCTTCCCCGAATCGACGATTTGTTTGATCAGCTTGTAGGTGCAACGGTCTTCTCCCAACTTGATCTGGCAACTGGGTTCCATCAGCTAAGAGTAGCTGAAGATAATATTGATAAAACGACGTTCAGAACCCCAGACGATTTCTTCGAGTGGCTTGTCATGCCTTTCGGCTTGACAAATGCACCCGCTTATTTCGTAGACCTAATGAGCAGGGTGTTCAGAGAATTCCTCAACAAATTTTTGGTTGTCTTCGTAGATGATATCTTAATCTTCTCAAAGAATGAGGAAGAGCATGCTCAGCATCTGAAAGAAATCATGGAAACTCTCCGTTCACATAAGTTAAAAGCCAAATTCTCCAAGTGTCACTTCTGGAGAAAAGAGGTAAGATTTCTGGGGCATACAGTGTCCAAAGAAGGGTTGGCTGTGGACCCCGCGAAAGTGGTGGCAGTGGAAGATTGGAAGACACCAAGAAATGCAACCGAAGTTCGAAGCTTTCTTGGGCTAGCCGGTTTTTACCGAAAGTTTATTAGGGATTTCGCGAAAATCTCAGCCCCACTCACAAGGCTAACAAAGAAGAATCTGGTGTTCACTTGGGATTTGGATTGCGAGTTTGCTTTCCAACGATTAAAAAGGGCTCTCACAACAACCCCAGTTCTGACTTTGCCAGATGGAAGCAAAATGTTCACGGTATACACGGATGCATGTGGAACGGGACTAGGCGCTGTTCTAATGCAAGAAGGAAGGGTAGTAGCTTATGGTGGAAGACAATTAAAAGTTCATGAAAAGAACTACCCAACCCACGATCTTGAGTTAGCCGCCATCGTCTTTGCGCTCAAGTTTTGGCGCCATTATCTCCTATGTGAGAAGTTCGAATTATACACTGACCATAAATCGTTGAAATATCTCTTCTCGCAGAAGGATCTTAACTTGAGGCAGCAAAGATGGATGGGGTTTCTTGCCTCGTATGACTTTGAAATTTCCTATACTCCCGGCAAAGGCAATGTAGTAGCAGACGCGTTGAGCCGAAAGAAACTGACCTTAAGTCCGCTCTTTGTGGAAAGGAAAAGCTTGGAGTATATAGCCAATTTTCACTTTAGGCCCTCCTCAGATTATGTACCAGGTTTGCTAGCGTCTCTCGAAGTACGCAATACTCTCTTGGACTCAATAGGGGCTGCACAACGTGAAGACCCTCAGCTTGTTGATGTGATTGATAAACTTATTAGGGGTGAGACTTCCAGTCACCTCAGTAGGTACACCATCGATGATAAGGGTTGGCTGAGGCGAGATGGAAGATTATGCGTCCCACAAGCAAGGGAATTGACAAAGAAGGTTCTCGAAGAAGCGCATCATTCCAAGATGACTATACACCTTGGCGGTGACAAGATGTACAAGGATATAAAAAGGACTTTCTTTTGGAACGACATGAAACAAGACGTGGCAGATTTCATTTCTAAGTGCATGACCTGCCAACGGGTCAAGGCAGAACAAAAGAAGCCTAGAGGACTACTTCATCCTTTAGAGGTCCCACAGTGGAAGTGGGATAGCATTTTAATGGACTTCATTGATGGACTACCTAGGTCGAGAAAAGGCAACACTAGCATTTGAGTAATAGTGGATAGGCTTACTAAGAGCGCCCACTTCATACCTATCAAAAGTAGAAGGACTTCCGCATCTCTAGAATCTCTTTATCTCAAGGAAATAGTTCGACTCCATGGGATACCCTCCAGCATCGTTAGTGACCGAGACCCTATCTTCACAAGCGAGTTTTGGCGGAGTCTGCAAGAAGCTGTAGGCACACAGTTATGTTTGAGCACGACCTATCACCCCCAAACCGACGGCCAGACGGAAAGGGTGAATAGAGCTTTAGAGGATCTTTTGAGACTTTGCGTTCTGGACTTTGGAGGGACGTGGGAGGATCACCTTCCTTTAGTGGAATTTGCCTATAACAACAACTACCAAGCTACCATCGGTATGGCACCCTTCGAAGCCTTGTATGGAAGACCGTGCAAATCACCAACTTGTTGGTACGAGTCTACAGATAAGCTTATACTTGGACCAGATATGATTCGAGAGACTTCTGAGAAAGTAGACTTGATACGTAAGAGAATGAAGACTGCCCAAGACCGACAGAAATCCTACGTAGACAAAAGAAGGACCGACCTTGAGTTTGAGGTTGGGGACAGGGTTTTCCTTAAGGTATCACCTTTAAGGAACGTCGTTCGTTTTGGATCCACCAGAAAGCTAGCACCAAGATTTGTAGGACCGTTTCCTGTCATCGAGAAGGTTGGAAAGATGGCCTATAGATTAGAGCTACCCGAGAGACTGGCCGGAGTTCACAACGTCTTTCATGTTTCTCACCTCCGGAAGTGTTTGCATGAGTCAGCGGAAGTGGTGGAACCTAGCATTCTAGAAGAAGCCGAAGTGGAACGTGAAGCAACTGTGAGGAGAGTTCCAACCCGCATCTTAGGAACTGAAGTGAAAAAGCTACGCAACCGCGAAGTCAAACTCGTTAAAGTTCAGTGGAGCGACGCCGAGGAAGACGCGACTTGGGAAACTGAGGACAGAATACGCGCTGCCTACCCTCTTCTTTTTAAGGGTACATCTTTGATCTCCCTCTTTTTCCTTAAGTTATGCTTTATCTATCTTTTAGGTATATCTCCTCGGTCCTTTTCCTAACTCCTTAGGTAGAAAACAAATGTGACAACCCGAAAATCTGGGCCAGTTTAAAATTTTTATTTCGGCAATTTTAGCGAATTTTGATTATTTAAAATGAATTATTTTAAATAATAACGACGAGAAATATATTTTGAATAGAATTCGAATGTATATATTATATAGTTCGTCGTTAGAATATAAATAATTATTTTAAATTATAAAAGGAATTGAAAATGGCGCGGTAGTTCGATAATTCGATTTCAAACTTCAAATGAATGTACCGGGTGCAAAATAAACCGGATTTTAGTGAAACCAAAAATAATGGAATCTAATTGTGACTATCTTTCCAACGAACCCAAAAAATTGAAATTTCATAGCGGGGATCAAAAGATATGTCTAGTTGAAAATTCTGAATAGTCGCTATGGAATTCAGGTCCGGGCGAAATCCGTGTCGTTACAACAAATGGATGCAAACATGTATTTGAAAACATGTTATGGATGATGGCTGCAAATGGTTGTTAGTGGTTGCTCGTGGATTCATATACACACACCCTAGGTTATAGATCGGCTCAATCACTTCATATTGCATATGCATATGTGTATTCTCATTTATATATGTTTGAAACTTGATATGCTGTCATATGGTTGTCGCATTTGTATGAATAGTTGTGCACTCATGTAGAATTATGAGTAGGAAAAATTTGCATACATAATGGATTCATGACACTACATGATACACATTAAGGAGGTCAACTGAATCAGTAGACCGCCTGATTTCTGCATTAGATAAGGACATGTACACACACTATGCATATGATCATGAAGCATTAGAAGTCTTTTAAGGACAGTGGATGCTTGTGTTTGTTGGTTGAGTAGATGGACTGTTGGATGGTAGGATATACATTCTTCCTAACTTAAAGATTTCGGGGACGAAATCCTTTTAAGGGGGGAGAATGTAACATCCCGTGAATTCTATAACGCTAAGCTTCACAAATTAAAGTATAATTAATTATAAATGAAAGAATTAAGGGAAACGGGTTACGCCATTGCGTTCGTCTCGGAATTCTGCTTGAGATAAAGTCCGAGTTTGCGAGAATCAGAATCCGTATGAAGAAGTTATGGCCTTCGGAAGTTTCAGAATCAAATTTAAATTCAAACAGCTCAGTTTAATTTCAAAATTTCGAATTTTAGGTTCAAACTGGGCTGGGCGGGAAAATTCCCGCCCAGAGACCAGGTCGACCATAGGGTCGACCATGGAGTGGACCTGGTCACCCCAGGTCGACAATGGTGTCGACCTGGTCCCCCCCAGGTAGACCATAGTGTCGACCTGGGCGTCGACCTGCCTGGCCAGGTCTGGCTCTGGCTCAAATTTCTGAGGCCCTGTGTGTCACTAGGGCTGACGTGTCACCTCTTGATTTGCTCTCTGAATTTTGAATGGCCTAGATTCCTCCTATCTTTATCTGACGGCTCAAAACAACTTAAAAATCTATAAATACACCCTAACTCTCAATTGAAAATTCACACAAAAATATGAGAAAGGAGTCGTCATGCTGTTAGGGAGGAATTGAACATAGCCGTCAAGAGAAAAGCCTAGAGACGAATCAAACTAAGAACAAGATTTAAACTTTAAATCAAAAGTTTTCGACGCAACGTTAGTCTACCCAAAGGAGTGCATTCCAATTTCAGAATTCAGAATCCAGAATTCAATATTCTGCATTCGTTGTAAGTATAGTAACCTTTCAGAATATGAATAAGAATTGCGATGTGATTCGATGTGAATGAAAATAGAATTGAGTTATTGTATTGTGTAAAATTCTATGTATTGTGGTGGTTCTATCATGACTTATGTATTGATGTTTGTGGCATAAATTTGATTGATGCAAGCCTATTGAACAATTGTATATGAAAACAATGACACTTGCAAGTTTGTGGCAAAGATTAGAAATTGATTCCTTTATGTATATGTCGAAGGCATGGACTATGTATATACTATGTATATTCCTATGACACTTGAAACCATTTATGCCTACATGACCCAAAACCTATGATATCATTTCCAAGTCTATTTGCAAGTATGATTGATCTATGTTAAGCATCGTTTGGGTTTCATTAACTATGCAAATTCGTGTTTATTTGCAAGAGTAATTGGATCTATGTTAAGTATCGTTTGGGTTTAAAAAACTATGCAAGTTCATGTTGAAACAGGCTATGTGATTAAATGTTATAATTGGACCTTTTGGTGAATATACATCATGCTAGTTATGTGTTTGACATTATGCCAAGTTAAACATATTTAAACACAAGTTGTAAACTATGCCATTTCATATGTCACCTACTTAGTTGTACTTTGATTTGAATGCAAGTTCACATGACCCATCATTTATGTTAGTATCGCTAAACTGCAAGTTCATGCGCTACACACCCTTATATGTTGCAAAATATTACATGTTCTTAATTTCCCCTTTTCTTACGTTATAAAGTTGGGCTGAATTGTGTCGAGCCCAACATTTGTTATAACGTTGCGAACGTATAAACGGGGGTAATAACGTTGGGTATATATGTTGGCATGTTTGGCACATGCCAATGACAATGACATTTAAAGCGGTATGAATTGTTAATAAAAGATATGACATTTACATATATACATTTGAGAAATAATAAAATATGTAAATTTAGAAAACACGACGTGCTTAACCCGAGGTTGGATTGAGTTGTAATGTAAACCTGCTCGGAACCGCCCGGCTGTCCAGTAGTCACAACAATACCTATCCAATGTGGGTGGTTAAGCATTGAGCCCAATAAAGACCCGAGGTTAGACTGAGCTACGGTGTAAACCTGCCCGGAACCGACCGACATATCCAGTAACCGTAGCAATACCTGTCTAATGTGAGTGGTTTGGTGCTCCTAAGAGGCTAAGGACAGGTGGTAGGGTTAAGTCAACTATAACACTTAACCAAATTCAACATGTTAACAAGAATTGATGGGTGGGGGTTAGGTAAATACAGACACTTAACCACTTAACATGTTTGACTAGAAAATCCTGGTAACGAGGGACCCGTTTCAGCAGTAACCTAATTTAGGTATCAACGGTACCCTGAAACTAGGCAGGGTGGGGCACGATTACTAGGCTGATTGTAAGCGGTCAAACGACGGCGGTGGGTGCACAGTGCAGGTCTAAAGGGGTGTGGGCGTGCACACACTTCGAAGCAGACAACCAGGGCACTGGGGACACCAGTAGTATAACCTATGCCTTCTAGAATTTGTGTTGGGGCCGCCACCATGGGTCTTGATACACCCCATGGCAGGACCAGCATAGGTATCTACAATTCTTGGGGGCCATATGACACATGTTAACGCGAGTAGGAGCCGATCTTTAAGTAAAGTTGGGGATCACTTCACCCTTACCATGGGGTGCCAATTAGAGTAAACTCAAGTAGATGCAGAGATATAATATGGGTGCGATAGTACATTCGACACTCCCTTAGCTTGTGACATCATCCTATTTTCAGTATATATCTATCATGCCCTTTTCTTATTCACATACTGAAGAGTTACTAGATTTACTCAGGCTTTATGTCTGACCCTATTTTCTTTTCGTCTTCTTTTCTTTCGCCCCCCCAGGTCCACAGGGACGAAACAGCTCAGCTCAGTCAGGTTCTGTTCAAGCTCCAAGAACGTAGATGTATGATTTGGGTCTCTTTTGCTCGGACTATGGCTTTGGATATCACTATGGGGATTTTTGTCACTTTATTTATGTTTTATACTTCTTTAATAATCAAGACAGTTATGATGTTGTAATGATGGAAGTATTTTGGGACAATTATGGAATGTTTTGTTTTGGAACACGTATTGATGAATAAAAGTCTGTTGGTTTCCGCTATTTAAAATATGTGTATTTATATCTGTCTTGAGTTTATATGTGGCTTTTACTTATAAACCTCCACCAAAATTAAGGCATTCCCTTTGTGAGTGACCTTAACAGAGGTGGGGTGTTTCAGGCGACAGTCGTTGGGTTCGATTTGGAGTTCGAACGAAAAAGTTACTTTATGGAAATTAAGTTAGTTAAATAATTATATATTTATTTATAAAACCCTTCCACCCCCGTTCTCTTTCCCCGATTCAGAATTTATAAAGAAAAAAAAACCGCCGCCCAAAACCCGATCCAGCACCCAACCACCGTCGCGTGCCTCCTACGCCCGCCTCCGGCCCCCTTGCGACGGCGCCTCCCACCTTCGACCACCCTCTCTCTTCCCTTCTTCCATTCGATGTTTAAAACCCCCAAACGCCCCCAAATCGCAGCCGCTAGGCCCTTCCACCTCCCCGACGTCAGCGCCACCCTCAGCAGCACCCTCTTCGACCGTAAAACGCCCTCCTCCGATTGATTACAGTAAGTTATATATATATGTATTGTTTTAAAAATCCGTAATATATATATATATGTATTGAAATAAAAATACGATTTTTATTTGTTTAGATTTGAGAGAAAATACGATTTTTATGTGTTTAGATTTGAAATAAAAATACTATTTTTATGTGTTTAGATTTGAAATAAAAATATGATTTTTATGTGTTTAGATTTGAAATAAAAATATGATTTTTATAATTTATATTTGAAATAAAAATATGATTTTTATTATGAGAGGAGCGTTATAAAAATTTGATTTTTATTATATATAAAGCGTTATAAAATTTTGATTTTTAATATATATGTAGCAATATAAAGATATGATTTTTCATTGTGTAAAGATATGATTTTTATTACATAAGTAGAGAATATAAAAATATGATTTTTATATATGAAGTAGTGGTATTAAAAAGGTGATTTTTATGTATATGGCATTGAAATAAAATTGTGATTTTTAAATATAAATATCGTTCATTAAAAATTTGATTTTTAATATATATAGAAAGGTTTAAAATTGCGATTTTTAAATATATAAGCACCATATTAAAAATGTGATTTTTACTATGAACAGCGTGAAAAGGGTTGCGTTGGAATTTCGAGCAAATCCAAGCTATTCAGAAATTCAGAAATAAAACTGGCGAAGTGGATCCGAAAGATAAGAACTTCTCACTCTAATTTTATTTTCTAGTTAAACATATATACTAGGATGTAGACGGTGCTTAGAAGCACCCGACACCTTTGATTGAAACCATGGATGTGTGGTCGTTTGTTTTGATTGATAAATTGATTGAGTTTGATTTTGGATGTAAATTGAATTGATTAGAATTGGTATGTGTATAGCACGAGCCAGTATTAGGCGAGGGATAAGGATAGACCTTATTCTGGTTCTAGTATCACGCCATTATGCTGTCGAAATTTTCTAAAAATGTTAGAACGATAAAAAATATTTTATTGTATAAATGAGCTGTATAAAATATTCATATGTTGAATTAAATACTTTATCGTTAAAAATGTAATTTTTTAATGAGTATATGAATGAAAATAAATATTCATTTATAAATCGGATGATTTTTTTATGTACACACATTTGACTGATATTGATTGGGACGATATATTTTACACATCGCCCAACGGCACAAATAAAATCTTTGTGTGTTGATTGAAACCACACACGGGTATTGGGATGATATTTGACGTACACTAATCCCAATTATTTAGTTGTATGTCAATCGATGGGTTGACAGACTGTTGTAAGCGTTAATTACTTATATTTAACACTTATGTAGTTGTGTAATGCACTCTGGATGATGGCTGACTGTGTTTGATTATTGTTCTGTACATGTGTGTATGAAATCCATATAAATAAAATTATATGGTAATTGACTGTGTCTGATTCCAATTTAGAAAGAACGAATATTTTAAAATAACAAATATTTTAAAATAATGAATACTTTAAAATAACGAATATTTTAAAATGATATTCTATAAGGGATTAAAATGTGATTTTAATGTCCGATTTGGGATAGACACGAAAATATTGAAATACATGAAGCCATGTTGACTAGAGATGCGTCATTTTGACGTGAACGATATTTATATTGATTTTATTCATTTTATAACGAATATCGAAAAGGAAATGATTTCAAAATCTGATATTTTGAAAATATTATCATTTATATATTATAATGATATGGAATATCCGATTTGGATTTCAAATTGAAAATGAGGTTGGAATCGTTTTTAAAATGAATTTAAAACGATATATAAAATACATTTTAAATGGAAATCGATGAAATATATACAATATATATATTATATATTTAATGGCCTGAACAGAACGCGCCGCGCCACGGCCGTTCGCGAATTTCGACCATTGACTTCGAATTGATTTTACGGGAGATCCGACTGTCGGATTCTCCTAAAATCGGAATCGTTGAGTTCATATCGAAAAGAGCTTTCCAATGAATATAAGAGATTTGAAATGTAATAGTTGGATTTGGAATTATGTCCAAATCAAATTTGGAAAAGATCGCTGTAAGTGCAGTTCGATGACCGTTTATGCAAATCGACTGAAAGGGGTTTAATAAAATTATTAAAAATATTAATAATTTGTGTAAAATCATAATAAATGGTTTGAAAAGAATTTGGACGAAAATTTCCACATTTGTATGGATATAAAATATTTTTATCATAATGAACTAGTTATTAACTAGATTTGAAATCCAATAATTTTTAAATAAAATAAATTGGATTTGTGAATGGTATTATTGTAACCAGAAATTTCCAACATAACAATTGGAATGGATTTGAATGGAAATCATCTTCGGAAAATATTGGATTCCGTGATTATATGGATATTGTTATGGAAATTTGGAAGATATATTGTATATCATTATTTCCAATACGATATTTGTTGGTTTCAGAATTTGATAAGCCGATATAATTTCTATTTAGAGCCTTGTATTTGATATCGAATAGGATTTTGGGTTTGTCGTGAACAGTGTCTTAAATAACACTGTTCTTAAACCCAGTTGTGGAAAAGAATAAATCTTTTAATTAAGATTAAGTGAAGTTTTCCAATTAATTGATATTTAATTTTAATTGAATAAAAGAATTGGATTTTGGGTTTGTCGTGAATGGTGTTTTCAGTAACATTGCTCTTGAACCCCGTGTGAAAAGAATAAATCTTTTAATTAAGATTATTAGAGTTTCCAATTATATTTAATAATTGGAATAAAATGGAATGTGAATTGGGTTTATTGTGAACTGTGTTTTTAGTGACATACGTTCTTTAACCCGATTTACAATGAAATGTGATTTGGAATTTATAAATCTTTTTATTAAGATTTAACAGGGATTTTTCAAAGGAAAGTTTTCCAATTTAATATATTAAATTGGAATGGAATTCGGTTTGATAATAATCGAAGTGAGCTTCTATGGAGGAAGACTATTAATATATATGGAATTTAAAAGGATTTGTCGTTATTCCGTTTATATTATTATTCGGATACGGAAATTGATGTTGATTAAGATTCCATTTTTATGGAAGAGGATTTGGGTTTATCGTGAACTGTGTTTTAAATGACATTAGTTCTTTAACCTAGTTAAAGACAGGATTACATGTCTATCATTGTATTTCAAATTGTATGGTTGATCTCTGCTAAATATATATCTGTTTGGTGGCGGAGAATTTATTCTCTTACTTAATACATTTCTCTAAGACGTACGATCTTAGAGGTTATATATAGGCAGAAATCAATAGTACGGTGTAGATTGTCAATGTGGCATGTTTAACTTCCTAATGTTAAATAATCATTAATATTGATTTTTGGGAAGATTAAAACTAAGTGGAGTTTTAAATAATCTTTAATTAGATTGAAAAGTGAATGAGATAATTTAAATTATCAAATTTGGGAAATGATTGAGAATGGAGTATCACCAGTTTTACTCCAGGCGATAGTTAAATATTTAATTAGATTTGAACGAGAAATGGTAATTAATTTTACCGATAACACTGTGGTGTTAGATATGGAGTATTACCAGTTTTGCTCCATGGGATGAATAAGTTGGGATTGGGAAATTAAACAAATGATCACTTCGGTATGGTCCATTAATCCCGACTAGTTTGGATAAACCTTAATTTTGTTAGAATTGATATCCAAAGGAAGATTAAAGAATAAATTTTAAAAAAATTATCTTTGATAAAATTAATGGGAACCCTTCCCAAAGTATAAGAATATTTGAATAAAGGAATATCCGGGATTGGAATGAGGTGTATGTTGTGTTTTTATAGCACTTGTTTATTAAATACGCGAGTTATTTGGAAAGGCCGGGTTTATACCCATTCTGAATAGCTGATTCGACGATAAGTCGATGATGAAGATGGTGGTTGAAGGCCAGAGGTCTTCACATCGTTTGGATGATTACTGATGTCTTGATTGGGCTGTACACCCAAGAAAAGGTAATAAGTGGTGATTGTCCAGACGTACTTGGAGATCGACCGGATATGCGAGGACCTCTCTCCTATATTGGACATATGGGATGAGGAATAAGGTGCCTCCGGTTTCGTACAGGCCCAGAACGAACTAGAAAATGAATATGCGTCTGACATTGGACTTTATTTTGTGTTGATTGATCTCTATTAAATATATATCTATTTGGCGGCGGAGAATTGATTCTCTTGCTTAAAGCCCTTCTCTGAGACGTACGAGCTCAGAGGTTATATATCGATAGACCTCAGTCGCATGGTGTGAATTGCCTTTGTGGCATGCTGAGATGCAAATGATTAAGGCTTCTGGTGAAAAGAAGAGTCTTGTGGTTGATGATCAAAGCACGGCTTTAATATAGCATAGCTTTGTGTATAGCGTTAATTCGCGAGCCTCACACCTTGGTATCAGTCAAAAACAGGATAAGGGACTGCAGGGAGTGCATGACGTTTCCTTCTAGCTATGGGTTGTTTCATTGTATGGATCCCATACATTTATTTTATTTTTTCCTACGTGGATGATGGATTGCGAGGCGCCTCGGATATATCGGTTACTACGGAGCCGATGGATAGATCCGACAGGACTGGGAAACGTGTGTTCAGGAATAACCAATCCTCAAACGTAAGAGGGGACCGACCCTTAAGCATCCAAGGGTTGCCCAGAGTGTGCAGTCCTGAGACATTTTCTAGAGTGTCTCGAAGTGGTAAGGAGTACATCCCTTGCCTCGACTCATGACGGAAATCCAATTTCAAATACGTGACATTTCGGTTTTAGTTGTAAACCTATATGGCGACATAGTAGCATGGGATACTATGCCGTCTGTGATTGATACATTTATACTGGAAGCTGTTTTTGACACTATACACTTATTATAGTATCAAATGATTTGTTTTAAACGTACCAAGCATGTTTGGCCATTATAAGGGAAAACCCTATCATCCTTCTTGCGTTGCATTGTGTGATGGGACCTGGGTCTTATAATAGCTTCATTTTTCCAAAAAGCATTGCATTGTTTGTTTTATGCACTGGTATTCTTGGGAGGAAACCCGTTCCATGTTATACGGCGTGGTCCCTTGATTTACCAAATTTTAAAGTAAAGTTTTAAATAACTGTTTTAGTTCTCACACCAGTCACATGGCTGACCAGGAGTTTATTGTTTTAACCTATACTCTGGGTGCCCCTATTTTCCACACGGGCAGCTAGTAGTTTCGGTTTTGCAGATATTATATTCACAGGATCCTGGTTTACAGCTGGAGCTATATTCGGAACGCTCTGTATCCATATATTTCTTTCAGTTATGTTTTGTATTAATTTTCCACTGCATTGCAATTTGAATCTCTGATATTTATCAAATGTATATTATTTATTTATACTCTGTTATATTCTTGCTCTCTAATGTAAATTGTTGTAATAAGCAATGAAATGTTCTTCTGTTTGTGTTCTGATTTGTCGTGTTCTCAACTCAATCCGGGCTTTCCTTTACGGGGAAGTTTGGGTCGTTTCATAAGGTAAGTCATTGAATCTAGTTTATATAGGTTTCTCTTCCTTTTCCCTCCTCTTTTAGTATCGAATTTGTGAATCGATGGTTATTTGGATAATAAATCCAGTTAGGAAGGCCATATAATAACAAATCTGGATCAAATTCAATGATTGGAAGGGTGTTAAGTGAGTGGATTTAAATTATATCTTTTTAAATAATGATATATTTACCGTTTACATTCCCCGTCGTTTTAAACATGTTAAATAAATGTGAATTATGATAATTGTGGTATAATTCATTTTTTATTTATGTTATGAATATTACTGTTGTATAGAACTGTTCTATGAACCTACTAAAAATTGTTGTAATTATGAATTTGTGAGATTTACAGATAAAAAGGGAATATGTTGCATAAAATAATGTTAATGACAAACTGGATATTGTGAATCAAGTTAGAGTGAAATAGGGGATAATTGTGAGATTATTTATGCGTATAACATTTTAAAAACATTTCTATTCTATAAAACTTGTTTCCATTAATCACCTATCTGAATTGATAATTACTGTAAACACTGTTATGCTGGAATTTATACTAAACATGAATATTTTCTTAAGAGTATTATTAAGTAAAAAGAGTGTAAATAGAATAACAGAAAAATTTAGGAATAATGAAGAAGCCTAATTTGCATGTAAAATTCACAGTAATTGAAATTGTAGATAACTTCACTTAGACACGAGGTTAAGTTCAACTTGTGATAGAAGCCTGCCCGCAACCGCCCGACAAATCCAGCATCCACAAGTGGTCAGCTTAATGTGAGAGTTCTAATGCGTGAACATATATAAAAACATATGTATGCAACATGAAATAAATATATGAATGACATTAATTCTAATTAACGGAAATAAAAGTTATGTGTAATGACCCGTGGATTTTCGACCCCGGAAATCAACATAAATACATTTACCTTAACTCATGCCGATCTTCCAAGCGCCAAAAACACCGGAACGTTTATAGAAAGAAGTTAGAGGGTGAGGAAAGAAAGAAATATTAGAATAAAAGAAGAAGAAGAAAAAGCAACACAACATAGAGTCTCACATCGCAGCGGAATAAAATATAATACAGAAATAAATATTTATTGAGAGTTTTAAAAGTATTTACAATATCAGAGCACATCAACACCTCTAGACTTCGCAGAATCCGGTAACTGGACCTGTATAACCCGGTCTAACCCAAGCATTACAAACATCGGGTCAGTTTGGTGAACCAAAGTGAGAAAAACTCGCAAAGTTTTAAAGGGAATCATCCAACTTGGTTTTTAAAGTTCAAAATCTTTTCAAAAGAAAAGGATAATTTTAAGACCAAATCTACACATAAATACGGACGGTTTTTGCCTTACAATAACCCAAAACATTTTTGAAATCAACATCTTTTCTGATATTAAAACAGTGTCTAGATACAAATAAATAACAATCTAGCGAAATGCTTGCATCTCACACTCTACATATATAGTATACAATCAAAACCGCAGGCTCTTATTGGAGTTTGGGTTCCGACTATGAAAAGGTGTGGAACCACCTACCGATAGTGTATATCTAGAGGGGAATACACTGGGTTCAACAAGAACATCTTGCAACCCAGCCCACACATGACCGATCACTGATTTCGCTTGAGTGTATCGAATGCATATCATCAGTGGTTGGGCTCAAACCACCTCCCAAAAAGAGTCAGCATCGAAACAGATTGCAGAAGGAAAAGGATTTTCACTAGATAGGTGATTATACACCCTAATCGGAGCGACCCACGTAGCCATGCTGCCTGCCCGATTTTTTTCATTTCCCGGTTGATGAGGCTTGAGGTTAGAATTTACCTTTAGAACATCTGGCCACCATTTACTTTGAATGCCACATCGTCAGATCCGCCAGATATCACTAATTGACGTCCACAAAAATACCCTAGTTGGGAGCTACCCAACTATCACACGTTTGAAGAAATCAACATACGTGACCCCGTTGGAAATACCCTGTCAGACATTAGTACATACATGTCTTCCAGAAACAGGATGAACCGAAGGCACAGTCCTACCACATCCTAGGTATCACCTTATAGATCAGTAGTGAGTAGTCCTTGCAATCCGTAGATTACAACCACGACAGATTCATAATGTATATCGGGCTGCTAAGTCAGAGATTATAATTAATCCTTCCATTTTATGACGATCCACAGTCTTCAATTGCTCCATCTTCAACCAGCATCTTTCACGTATTTGCTGGTTTAGAATGGTTTTCTAATATAAATTCGATGCCGGTCTTTTCTACCAACAATCGTATTGGTCAGATTTGATAGTCGGTGATTTAACTATCAAATAAATAATCGGGAGAAGAAAATAGGCCCACTGATTCAGTACTCGGCATTACTTTGCCTTTTAATTTAAAACAATTAACGTAGGTTAATTAAACTTCTAAATCTTGCAATATTTTTAAATATTATATTACTGCTTATTTCACTATAACAGGGTTTCTCGAAACTATTTCATACATTTTAAAATCTCATTAGTCCCTGACTGTAAATTGGTAAGCGAATAATCTCCTAAGTACCAACCCCGAAGAACGAAATCAACATCAGATTAATACTAAAAAAATCACTCAACTCGACTAATCTCCAATTAGGTTCCAATACTTTCAATTTCCTATCTGAACACTCATCAACCCGTATTATTCCCCTTTTAATCCATTCAACCATTTCCAGCTTTGAAAATCTTGTTTCAATTCCATTCACTTCACTTAATCTCATTTATTAGGTATCGTCAATTTAAAACCGACGTTCTAACTTCATATCTTTTTACAACCTTGTTTGTATACTTCTGGTTAAATGTGAACCCTTTTATTCTCAATTTCCTTTTACTCAATTCAAATATTAAGTAAATAAATTTTAAGCAATCGTATTCGCTTAAAAAATCCTTTTAAAACTTCATTATAAAAACTCGGGTTTTAATATCAAACCTATTTAAAAACTCCTTTCACAATTCAATTAGATTTCTTTACAACTTCAATTACTTATTAAACGAATTTCAATTAATAGGTAAATTCTTAAATTATTATTAATTAAAATAATAATTTATCATTAACTACTGTAGTAGTAGTATTTAATTTCGTTTTTATCTAAAATAAATAGTAAATTCCTTTTTTTTAAATCGTAATAAAACTTGAAACAAATATTCGTTACTATTTCACTAGATTAATTCAAAATTAGATTAATATAATAACCAATCCCAGTTAAAACGGTCAACTTAGTCAACTCAAAATACACTTATCTCGTTAACCGATTACAACTAATCCTTCCTTTAAATTAATTAATGATATAATTAATCTAAATAATTTCATTTAATCGCTTCTAATAAATAATTATCCAATTCTAAACTGTTAGGTTAACTTTCTCCTCATTTTCTCATAAATCTGATTAATACGAGAAATTTACTTTTTAAAATCATTTAATGATTACTTATAAAGTTGAATAGTAAATATTAACCATTTATTTCTTTTTAAAAACTTTTATTTGAAATAATATATTTCAAAAACCATCTTCAGTTATAAAATAAATTTTATAACTTCACATTTATCGATTTACCTGACGGTAAATCTATATTTAGTAAACGATTGATTTATAGGCCATATACTGCCAATTAGCCAACCAATATTACCTATTGGCTTAAACAAACAAATGTTGAATTTTCAGTCAACAGCCAGCACCCAAATCAATCATCCAATCAGAACAGTTCATATAAAGATAATTTGAAAATAATAACATTAAATATATTTGAGGAATCCAGTTGGATCCCTCCAACCTGTTCTTTCCTGCCATAAATCTATTTTCTCAAATATGGTCATTTAATTCAAATAAATAACGGTCTTCATAACAGTCAAAAATGATAATTCAAATAAACCAATTGATTTCACACAACCATAACAATTCAAACAATTCATTAAATTAAACACGTTTATTCATAAATGTGACTAATAAGGTAAGTTACCTTAAATGGGACCAATCGTTAAAATAACAATTTGGCTTTTCATTGAAATTAAACAACCGTTTAATTTCATTAGTTCAATCAACATATGGATATATATTTAACAAACGACAAACAAAAAACAACAAACAGTCAACCACTAGCAACCATAACACACAGAATAGAAACCCAACTAATATAAAATATAAATGGGAAGAATTAAGTGAGTAAACTCACCTTGATTCCAATCGATGTTGAAATATTTTGTTTTAATAAATCGCAGCTACGCCTAATGCTGTCCAAACTAGCTTCAAAATGTTACCTTTGTTGGTACGGTTCCAACATCCCTGGTTTCATTCAATTCCATTAACATATGACCAAGTTATAAATTTAATACGGTATCCACTCTAAATAATGTTATCAATAACTTGAATAATACTTAAATTCTAACTTCTAATTTACTCTATAAAATTTATGTTAAGCAGATTAAAACTTATTTAGGCACTATACTCTTATTCCATACACATTATGATATTACGTAACTAGGCATATTTAATATCTAGGACTAGGCACATTACAGTGTTATAGGCACAGTTTAATTGGTTATTCAGCGTCATGTTAAACATTGATTAGGTATGTTAATATTCTAACTCTCAATAGGCATAATATAAATTTACTTAGGTCTATTATAATATGGTTTAGCTAGGCACGTTGTAAACTTACCCAGACCCGCTACTTTCGAAAATCATATGACCTTTTAAAACATTTATTATAAATATTAACTAAAACTGTTATTAACCTGATTAGGCGTACTAGTTTCTTCCCTAGGCCATGTATATTATTTGTTTAGCAATACTATACCAACCTAATAGGAAAAATATACACTACCCTGGCCACGTGATATTATATATATATATATATATATATATATATATATATTAAAGCAGGCTGAAGATGAATAGTCCCCCCACCACTAATTAGCCTTTCATTCTGACAGATGTAGTTAATTACCTGAAATCAACATACATTACAAATGATATTGCTAAAGATCTTACTTTTTGCAGCGTGGTTACTACTGTATACCATGTTTGGGCAGAAAGGAACACTCGTTGCCACAGTAAAGGCTCCATGGACAAGTTTAGATGATGGGAAATGATAGAGATGGAGGTGAGATACCTGATGATGAAGTCAAAGAGGAAGAACGCGACGAATTTCGTGAAGTTACTTCGGAATTGGGGCATTGATTGTTTGGATAACAGGTAATGGAATAGCCACCATTGGTGCACAATTTAGGGTTATGGAGTGTGTTTCTTTTATTGCGTTGCCTTTTCTAAAGAGATGGATGTCTCGAACGTTTTTTTTTATTTGTTTCTTCGGCCTTTTTTTTTGCCATTTGGGCTGAGATAAGGCTTTTTTATTATGGATTTTTGGCAAGAAAGGAATATTGATGTTTTCTTGCCTACGTACTCTGTACATTTTATTGATACGTTATCAATAAAGCGCCGCACTCTTTTTTCCTATCTTGTACACACACTGTGTACAATACAGGTTTTTAACGAGGCGGTTTACCCAGTTTCAAAAAAATAATATATATATATATATATATATTAAACCATATTAGGCTTATTAAAACACGTTTAGCCACATAATAATTATAATTAGGCATATACTTTTACTGTTCACTTTCTTTGTTCTTACCTGCTTTGGTTTTCTATAACGTCTTCCCTTCTTCTACATTTTATTTCCTTTACGAGGCTCCTAAAAACTCCACGCAACTTCCTCCTCATCTCCGCACTGAACTGTTTGCCTTCGTTTCAGTCCATACTACTTCTGCTTCGAGTGTCTTCCACTTCACTGAACTCACGCATTGTTGCCTCGCCATCAAACAGACCAGCCACCATGTCCAACGACCGACCCAGTGACTTCACAGTAACCCAACACTCCAGTTATGCTAGAAACAACACGTTAGACCCATGCACCCATCAACCAATTACATGCCCCAGTATATTGTTGTTTTGAATTTCTCTGCACCCAACTCCATGTCAAATGCCCCCGCCACTACTTCGTTGCCTTTCCAACAGATCACCACCCACACATTTTTCAACTCGAACCCCATGCAGCTTCCATCAACCGAGTGTCTTCCATTCCCCTGAACCACGGTGGGAGATTTGATTTAATACTTGCAGTTTCGTTAATGGAGAGTATTAGTTGCGTTTTAATGGAGATTTGGTTGAAGGAGAAAGCTTTGAAATATGTTTCGTGGAACCAGACTTACTTCGGTTTCCAGAAAAGTTTTGGTTGAAGAGGAAAGACATGGATTGCGTGATTAGCTGAGGAAAGTTTTGGCTTAAAGATTAAGGCCCTACTGTTTTGTTTTATGGAGAGAAATCCATTTCCGCTTTATTTTGTGGAGCTCAAGTTTTCATCGATCTAGCTGGGAACGAACAAATATGATCTAAGGCAGGGTATTTATAGAAGAAGGATGGAAGATATGAACAACGTCTTTTATTATATACTGCATAGGGGAGTAGCTGTGAAGTGATGTCAATTCTTAGGTCGGCAAACAGATGACATTCAGCTGGGTGTTTTCATTTAAATATAGGATGTGATAGGGTAGCTTAGGATGACATATAGACTTAGAAAAGAATGAACAAAATGTGGACAACACGTTTTCTTTTTTGTATATATATTCAGTTTACTTAGCGTATAAGATTTATCCATGACACCGTTAAATTATTATATCGCTATAGTTGGAATTACATGTCGTCATACCTATATCCCAAACAAAAAAATAATAATACATGTACTGCTATCTCTTGACGTTCCGGTTCCAAAGATATTTATTTCGTTGAAAATGGGCTCTATTTGCACAAATGGCCATTTTTAAGGCTTATAATAATATCGATTAAAATATTATAAAAATCCAAAATAATCAAATAAAATAATAATAAATTATTATCATAAATGCCCAACTGAAAATATCATATAGCTTCAAATATAATTTATACAACTCAATATCATCAATTTTGAGTTAAACGATGAAAAATTATATTAAAACTCTTTTAAATATATTAAATAAGCGTTATAATTTAATAACGATTTCTATAAAGACTATTTTAAATTTTGGATTGGACATAACTTAAAATTTATACAAACGAAATTTAGTTTTTTCTCTTCCATATGAAAATTATAATCAACTAGATCCCATCGTTTCTTGTTTCACAGAATTCAAACTTATATCGGATCCTAAATATTCAATTGAAGTTCAAATCGTAAATTACGAACTACTGCGACGTTTACGAGCTCGATTTATATTAAATATAAACTAAACATTCTAACTTCGTTATATAAGTGAATTATATAATATAAATCCATATATAATTCAAAATCAATATTTAAAATAATAAAGTAAATTAAATATCTAACTACCAAAAATACGGGACGTTACATTCCTTCTCCCTTAAAAGAATTTCGTCCCCGAAATTAAGTAAGAAGAATGTTCCAATCCCAATTATTTTCAAAATACATATTATAAAATTATCATCAAAAATTTCTAAGTTACACAAATTTACGAAAAATTCGCTAGCACCACCGATGTATAGCTCGATTTGAACATCTACAACTGCCACTCCGAGCCTTATATTTATCAAAAAAAAAAAAAAAATCAAACGGTTACTCAACATAGGGTCATAAAATCAATCACCAATCAATATTACTAAGGTTTACCAATTTGTCGGGCAACCGAACTCTGATTCCAAAGCATAGCAATTAACAGCTCATCCAACCACCCTGTGCTTAACTCATTTTCAATGCAAGAAATAAATACAGGATTATTCAGCTTTATTTCATAATAGAATTTTATTCAAATTTATTATACTGGAATTTAGTTTTCCATTATGTTATTAAACCATTTACGAATCCTATTCAATCCATTAATCAAACAATCAACAATCAATACACAGCTAACTTAACTAATCCCATCAATTTATATTTTACTCAGTTCCCAAATTCCAAATTAATTTATTTAACTCCAAAATCCATTTTAACTCCAGTATCAATTCTCGACTTAACCAAGTAAGGTTCCAAATCCATATTCAATTAACTAATTGGATTTCTAATTAGTTCCCTTTCATTTCACACTCCAATCCTGATTTTGTTCCAAAAATCATTCATTTTCTCTTTCTAATTCCATATATAAAATCTTTTGGTTATATTAAACCGTTCTAGTTCATAATCTAATTGGAATTCGATTCAAATCAGTCAAACACATCAATATCTTATAATCTGATAAAACTATTCCCTTTTTATATAAAAATATAATTTGGGTAAAATTATTTCATTTACCCTCTTTACAAAACAATACTGTAACCATTACCAGTTCAATGCTTCTCAACACTTGAACCGATCAAACAACACAATACAAAATATTTGCATATAAAATTTACAAATACATGCTCTTATTATACAGTCAACTCAATCTAGGGTATTACTAACCTAATCTCTATTGAGTTATGCCAAAGAGCCAAGGTTATTACTAAACCAATAGCTCTGATACCACTGTAACGACCCAAGGATTTTCGGCCCCAAAAATCAACGTAAATGCATTTATTGTATCTCATGCCGACCTTCCAAGCGCTAAAAACACCGGAACGTTTATAGAAAGAAGTTAGAGGGTGAGGAAAGAAAGAAATATTAGAATAGAAGAAGAAGAAGCAGCACAACACAGAGTCTAACATCGTAGCGGAATAAAATATAATAAAGAAATAAATCTTTACTGAGTGTTTTAAAAATACTTACAATATCAGAGTACATCAACACCTCTAGACTTCGCAGCATCCGATAACCTAGACCTATACAACTTGGTCTAGCCCGAGCATTACAAACAATGGGTCAGTCTACTGAACCAGAATGAGAAAAACTCGCAAAGATTTAAGGGGAATCATCCAACTTGATTTTTAAAGTTCAAAATTTTTCAAAAGAAAAGGATAATCGTAAGAACAAATCCACAAATAAATACAAATGGTTTTTGCCTTATGATAACCCAAAACATTTTTGAAATCAATATCTTTTCAGATATTATAATAGTATCTAAATACAAATAAATAACAATCTAGCAGAACGCTTACATCTCACGCTCTACATATATAGTATACAATCAAAACTACGGGCGCTTATTGGAGTTTGGATTCCGACTATGACAAGGTATGGAACCACCTACCGATAGTGTATCTCTAGAGAGGAATACACTAGGTTCAACAAGAATGTCTTACAACCCGGCCCATACATGACCGACCACTCATTTCGCTAGAGTGTATCGAATGTATATCACCAACGGTTGGGCTCAAACCACCGTATCCCAAAAAGAGTCAGCATCGAAATAGATTACAGAAGGAAAAAGATTTTCTCTAGATATAACGACCCAGATTTTTAACCATACGATTTAATATTTAAATTTTGTTTTAAATGTGATTTGGATTTTTTAAATGGTTTCAATTTAATATTTTTTGAATATTATATTATTTTAATTAATAAAACAATAATTTAATTTTGAAATAGTCGAAATTGGATGAATTTGCAATATTTGATGATTTGGTGATATAAGGAGATTTATTTAAGTTATATTTAATTTTTATTAATGACTTCGATTATAAACGCCGTTTGAATGTTTAATTTATAATTTTAATTACATAACGTGCTGCAGCGGCACCGTAGTTCATAATATAACGTTTCAAACTTTAATTAAATGTACAAGATCGAAAATAAGTCGGATTTCTTCAAAACAAGAAACGTCCGAATCTACTTGATAATAATTTTCTAATAAAGCAGAAAATTTGAGTTCTTATGCTGTAGATTTTGTTTTATGGTCAAATTAAATTTTCAAATAGTCGCTATGAATTTCATTTACAAATTATAACGTTTTATTATATAAAGTAGAAAGGGATTTAAATAATAAATGGAATATCGTTTAAGCTAAGAATTTAACTAATCGAGTTTGAAATCAATGTATATTATATCAGTTCCATTATATCCGAAAAATTAAATTATTGTGTAATTTTCAATTTTTGTTACGACCGCAGTTTATATGGGTTTGTATCAACCGCGAACGACACGCGTTAAACGCAAAAATATCATTGGTCACTATTAATTAAAAATCTTTAGTTTCTATCACCTGTAAAATCGAAAACAAAACTCGGTAGCTTTTCCCATGTTCAGATCTGCAATTTTGGCCATAAAATATATGCTAAATACCACTAATCTCTCCAGGAAATATTCGAACCAGCTAATCCTTCAAACTTGTCTATACCTCATGCGACTGGCCCGCTGTAGACGAAAGAAACACTCCCAATCGAAAGAGGAGAAAAATATAACATGGCTAAATCGTACACTGTCACACATGCTTTTTATATTTTCTTTCTAACAATACCATGTGCAAATCACATATAATCCTTGCTCTCCAATCCTCTTCTCCTATATAATACAGTTCCTATTCTTTTGTTCGCTCCATCTCACGAAAATTCAAAGATAGAAAACAAAAACATGTCTCCTAATTAAAAGCATAAAACTCAATAAAATCAAAATTTGATCGGAGGGTCTCGGTTGAGTTTGGACTTCAAACTAACAACCACCTGTGTTCAACAAGATTTTTGCTCGATCAGAGAACTAACATGACAAGGTTGGCTGAAGTCGATCTTTGGGGGGGGGGGGATGCGGCGTTCGAATTGGATGGGCGAACAACCGTAGGAGGCTAGGATCGCCTCCGGTTGTGACAAAATGGTTCAGGCGATTCCCAAGGTGGCCGCAGGCATGTTCAACAGTAGAGAAGTAGTAGTTTTCGCTGGATTTCTCAAAAGCAACCAAGGCTGAGCTAGCATTAGTGACGAGGGAAGCCAGCCTGTAGTGAAAGCTGAAGGAAGACTTCGAGTTCTCGTTTGCTGCGGAGGCTACAAGGCGTGTAGAAGTTCACGTTGAACGGAGAAGGAAGTAATGGTGTGAGTAGTGGTTGGAGTAGGTAGATACAAAGGAGCGGGTTCGTTTTTCTTCAGGAGGAGGAGTTGCGGTGAGTGCCGACAGTCGGTCGGAGTAGGCTTTCGTGAATTCCTGGAGCCCATGAGCGGGTTTGCATGGTTTAGATGGAGGACCAGACGGGGGGAAACTTTGATGAGTTCATGAAACTATAGATCATGGTTCGGTTTTGAATCTAACTGGAGAAAATAATTGGGTGAGGAAGGATTACGTGAAAACAATTGGAGCATGTTTGGTTCCATTTTTCAGTTCTTAGGATGGTGCGTGGGTACTGGTGATGGGGGAGATTGACTCGGCTATACTGACGGTGTGTTTAAACATGGAGGAAGAAGCATATGTGGGTTCACGTTCTACTGGAGATGTTGGTCGGTGGGAGGAAAACATGGTGAAAAGGTTTTGAAAATGGTGGAAGTTTGAGCTACATTCATAATACAAATAATGTGAAGAATAGGAGAAGACGAAAAGTCGGGGATGTGGACAATGGACACAGTAAAAGGGCGTGGAGTATGGGGATAACTACATGGCAGCTAATCATAGTTAAGGTGAAATTAAGGTAACGGTAATTAAATTTTAGTAAATTTGTAATTAAATTAGTTTAAGGATCAGTTTATCTATATAATGTTGGAATGATGATATTAGCAGGAAGTTACAAAAGAGCAAAAGGAAGATCGATTAGCTAATGAAGAAGCTATCGGGAATTTCACCTCAAAGGGAAGAAAACGCGTTAGTAAAAGGGGTGACGTGGATTTGATAATAAGGTAATTAACATGGTGTTAGTTAACGTTATTAATTAATTAATTAATTAATATTAATGATAGTAATTAATTAATTAATTAATTCAATTTAAAGTGTTGTAAGTCGTATAACCTTTTCGTTTGTAAACATAATTGGACGAAACAAGTGTCGATGGGTTCGTAATCACGGTGCCGAAGTGTATGAGCTGGAACAGAGTGTTTCTGAGGCAGCTGGAAATTTATGTAGTTTCAAACATTAGTTTGAAACTGTATAAAACGACGCAACATCGTCGGGACAAAAATAATGAGTTAACTCTCACACTTTTGGAATTATGTGATGTGTTAAATTCATGTAAGTACAAATTGGTTGAATGGATGCTATGGATGATTTATATTTTTTTATTTGGTTGATTTTTTGTCTTTATTGGTCATTCAGATGCATTATATTATAATTCTCAATTCATATGCTAGTGATAAACAATATTATAAACTGTTGTGCAGGGAAGAACGGATTGGAGGAATCCAAACGGATTCCTCAATTTAATTTGTATTGTTAAAAATGAATTATTTATTTCAATTATATTATATCCTGTTTGGAGAAAATGTTGATTGTTGAATCTAAATTCAACAATCGTTGTGTTTTAATCAATATGCAGTATTGATTAAGTAATTGACAACGGATGGTCTAGAATCCGTCGTTTAAGACATTTATTCGTCGTCAGGCAAATTGACGTTTTTTAAAGTTACAAAATTTATTTTTTTAACTGAATCAAAGTTTAAATTTTATGTTAGTTATTTAAATAAAAAGTTTAATAAATTGATGACTTTGTTTATGCGGAAATTAATATAAATGATAATATAATGGCATCTTATGTTGGCATATATTAACAAGAAAATAATAATTTGAGATAAATTGTTTCCAAGGGAAATAATCAAGTAAGATTTTATTATTTATATGGTTTTAACTCAACGATTGTTATAAAGCTAAGTAATAGTTAATTTAATAATATGTGAGATAATTATTGAATAGTTTTCATTTATTAAATACATTATTATGAAATTAACTAACCTCTGGTTAGTTAATAATGAAGTAATATACTTACCTCAGTTGATGATAAAAAGACCTAAGAAATGAAATCAAATTATATAAGACTTGTTAATAAAGAATTTTAAGAACGAATCCATGTTAGTAGCAAAAGGGGTTTGAAGTTTTAAACTAAGATAAAGACTTTAAATAAATAATTTACTTAAGGAAGGAATTAAGTAAATGTCGAAGAGAAATTTAAAGGTGAAAGGATAGTAAGGATTTTAAATAAAAGAATGTGATAAAGGGATTTATAGCTATAAACCAAAGGTCTAGATTATATGAAAAAGGGGGTTTGGTTATAAAATCAAACTATTACTTTTAAATGATGAAAAGGAGGTTTGGGTAAAGTATAGTAAATGGAT
>JASFAX010002683.1:0-45044 GCA_030737875.1 Allium sativum | reverse complement strand
TTAGCCTAAGGTTAGTGATATTTTTTCTTATTGTAGTGTAATTGTTTGTACAATATAGAATTTGACATTTGAATGTCATTTCTAATCATAAAATATAATTTCTAGTGTATGTATCTGATTAGTAATAAATAAAAAAGTAAATTTATTAGTATAAAATTGAACATCACATTTATATCTATTTGAGGCTATTACACGTTATTTTGACACTATCACTAGATTTGAAACATTTCAATAACAAACCGTACAAATCATTATAGTTAGGTTCTATTTATATTATGGATGCCATTATGGAAGTTTATATGTTGTTCTAGGCTATTATCGCATTATTGGTTGCATGGTTGCTTGTTTGTGTAGTTTGGTTTTAAACCCCGTTTATTGGCAAAATTGGACTAGAAAAGGCTTGTCCGTTACAGTTTGGTGTTCATCGATCAAATGCACAAGATAGTGCGTATTAATTGAGCACATAAGAATAATGGACTCGAATAGGCTAGATAGATTCACGAAGAAGTACTAAAACAGGTAGACTGACATGAAAAGGGAGGTGCATTGAGCCACATCGATAGGCTGGAAGATTAAATATTATTGGAATTTGGCGACGGATCTGAAGGTGGAGAATCAAATCGGTTGCGAGCTTAAATTACCAAGTGAATGCCAGACGTTTTCGTTTGATATGCATTTAACCAATTTTGGTTGAATAGATGATCAGATTGTTTGTTAACGATTACTATGAAGTGATTGATATCGATTACTATTGGTGCTAGCTATTTTGGGCCAATTTGACATAGACGATTTGCGATTATGAGGAGTAGAATATGATGGTTCATTTGATGTTGGTTTCCACATGATGAATCTGCGATTGGTGGCTTTATGCAAAGCAAAATGGATGTTGTGTCAAGAGGCAAGATGTAATGACCCGTATTATACGTATCAGAGGATTGTAAAATAATTTTATTTTATTCCTTTGTGGTCGTATCATTCTCAAATTTTAATATATTGTTCATGTAGACATGATACATGTCCATGAATTTTATCGAATCATTTTGTGGCAAATTTACCCTATGACTTACTTCTTTGGAAATAAATTTTGTTTGGGAATAAATCAGGTGTTGTAATTAGTTTCTTTGGATCGAGATGGTGGTTGGTCATTCCATAGAGTGGTCACATTAAAGATTTGGCTCAGTGGTTTATGAGATATCGTTGTTTTAAGTTTTTGTTTTTTGCTGCCTAGGTTAATTAATAGCTAATGGGATGTTTAGCGAACCCATTAGGCTAATGACCTATGATGGTAAACAGTAGTTTAAGGAGAAAATTAGGGTTCTTCTCCTCGTTCTGCCCATTACGTTGAGCATTTGAGAATCTCCAGTACAACTTAATCCATAATACCATAATTTTCTTTCATCAAATCATTCTAAGTCGCATTTAAAGGCAAGACCTACATCAAAGGAGATTCGATCTTGTTGCTTTGCATCATATTCAAAAAAATTCTTTGCTGTCCATATTTGTTTTCATCTCTATTGCATCAGATCAAGTGATAGAGATCTCTAACATGGTTACTACGAATTATATTGTTAATTAGGATTATTTCACATCTATATGTTAATTTCACAAAAAATTGGACCACATATGTTTAATCAGATCTAAATGCCTTAGGATAACCTAATTTAATAATATATTAAGCTGTTATCTAGATCCATCATGTTTTGTATGTTTTAATATGAAATTAGGTTAAATTTCTGATTATTGTGATGTGAATCATATTTTATATCATCATATGATTATTTATGTTCCAAATGGGATGGATTGCAAGTTGATTGGTTGAATTTTTGTTATGCATGATTCGTTTGTTTAGAATTATGTGTTGAAGGACTTAAAATCAAAGAACAAAGAAAATCGGAAGTTCAAATGATAGGATTCATATATAACTTAGGGGAGGAGCTCTGGAGGATGCCAGAAGATGATTTCGTGTAAAAACCAACTAAGTATGATCACCAATACTGATCCATAGCCTATGGACCAGTACCAATCCATCACAACTACTCAGATGGGATCAAGGCCTTGGGCATGGCATCCAGGGAGTTCAGGGATGCAACGATAAAATTTTCGAATGAAAATTCACTAAGTATGAGGACTGATACCGGTCCATAGCTTATGGACCGATACCTATCCATTAGGGATAGAGAATGATACTTTGTGTGTGGCTTCATAGGGTTTATATCGGGTCATGTGCAACATTTGAATTAAATTAGATGGATCGAAGTGAAAACGCTTGAATACGTGATGACGGACTAGCATAAAAATCTTTAAGGAAGTGTTTTGACTTGAAATTGGGCCAGAGGGAAGTGTTAGAGGCATAGAAGAAGAATATGTAGGAACTTAGTTATTTTTGACTAAGTACATAGACCACTACCAGTCTATGGCCTATGGACCAGTACCGATCCATCATGGTGATGAGTGGGGACCGACGGTTTTGGCTATAAGGAGCGGTGGTCTTTAGGAGAATAATGGTGGTCTCTAATGGTCGATAGCGTATACAGGTTGAATTCATCGTCGAAGTAGTGTTGATTCTTCGATTGTGAACTCAGGCAAGAGTGGCTAAAGGCTATAGTGATAGGAAAATTTGCAACACCCCATAATTTAATACACCATAATTATATAAAGAAGATAATAAAATTAATATTAAATAATAAAATATTTAGAATTAGCTAAAACAAACTTCTCCATTGCGTTTGTTACAAAATTCTGGCTTAGATAGACTCTTGTTTTCATAAATCGGATTAAGTATGAAGAAGTTATGGACTAAAGAAGTTTGAACTAAATTTAATATAATTTAAAACTAATAAACTCAAAATGCAACGGTTAGGAGTCGACCCAACCCTACATGGGTCGACCACTGTGTCGACCCATTTCTAAGGTGGGTCGACCCATTCGAGAGCAGGGAAGATTCTTGTGCCTGAATCTGGACTGTTCTGTATGATTTGTTCGTGCTAACTCAACATGACGTGTCTTGTACGATTTGATTTCAAAACCTATATCCTATGGTTTATAATTATCCTAACATATCTATAAATAGGCTAGCAGCCTCACCATTTTCTCGTACACAAACATTTTTTCATCTTCTTCCTCGTCTAAGTTATGTTATAAATAAAATTAAAAAAATGTCGATGTAATAACCTGAATTCCTATAGAACAATTTTTTTTTCAAAAATCCGAATCTATCGAAGCTTGAGTCGGCTTGTCTGGTATCCTGCAGAAAAGATAGAGATAATAAATATATCATAGCTCAGTAAACATCTCATAGCAAAATGGATAAAATATAATATAATCAAATATAGCCTAACTAAGGTAATAATACTGCCTAACCAGTATCCAAGGCTATCATATCTATGTACAAACCTAACATGCGAGTGTGTTATGAGGAGGGGTTAGAACACAAAAGTTTTGGTGATTGGAAAAATTATGCATTCTAAAATAATCCTACATATACCGTTCAATTATGTTTTCTTATTTATTACGTTGTTTAGGTTAATAACACTCAGGCTCTATACTCACGTCGTACCCATCTACATCCTAGTAAATTAACCTAACATAGTATATATGTAGCTTCCCCCAACATATCAAGGTACTTCCCATAGTACCCTTCTCACGCGGTCTCCATCGTCATGCCATAGAAGCGTATCCTACGCTGAGCGACTTACGGAAATCCAAATCATAATGTCGCGTTACCGCACAAAATCCTCCTGGATATGCCACGCAAGCGTACATAGTAATGCCCTAACGTCTACGATACACAACCCAGTGCAAGTACCAAGACCCTCAAACGTACGTATTGCCTGCTATACTTCGAGTCCCGTAATAGGGCTGCATCCAATGCATGGAATTCGGTCGGGAGCCTTTCCATATCTGTATAGGTCCACGTAAAGGACCTATAGTACATATATCCAAGTTTGGTCTATTTTTTCATGGTGGCTATGGCCCCACCCAAGCCCCTCCATCAACTAGTGAAAGACTCCATCAAGAGCTAATGACGTTCCCCTAGCACTCAATCTAACATCCAATTTGGCGTGTCCCTCAACCATGCTTCGACAGTGAAAGGACAATGGAATCTTGGTTTAGCTCTAGTCTTTCTGCATCCACTGACTGCCGATGACAGGTATCTGAGGATTACTATCCTTAATTTGGTCCTGACCAACCTCCCATCACGAGCAAGGCAAACCGCTGAATCACCTCAATGCCATACCGCCACATCCTTCTGACTGCCAAGCTATTGTTGCAGTCAAGGTATACCCACTGGGTGGTATCGCGTAGACCCCTACCTCTGCGTGTACATCCTGAGCGTGTACCGCAGCAGAGGCCACCACAGAGTACATTTCCATGTCCCTCGGAAGCCGCATGCTTCCATCCAGTCCTACCAATAAATCAAGCAACATGTCGAGCAAAGTAATCAAGTGGGCGTGCTCCTCCTGTGTCTCTAGACACCCCGATGATCTACCCCTTTAGGTTCTTCACCTTCGTTCGTGTGGACTAGTCTAAGCGCATCACGCAAATGTGTTATTAGACCCTGTGTATAATCTTTTCAGTCATGCTTAATTTAACAACAGTAATTTACAACCTTTTACCTCGGATTGTAATTAATGAAAGTAATCTACAACCCCTTTTTATTACTATGTCATTTACTGTCAATTACTTGTCTACAAGTTCCAAAAGCATGTTTTACTTAATGTATAATTAAGTATATCTTATTTCAACCCACATGTTTTCTGTTAACATGTTACTTACTGTATATAATTAATTACAATTTATTTCATTCCATAAGATTACCTCATTCTACCTTATTTAATCGTGAATCTTATGTTGTCATCATAACTCATTGTTATTGATCACTTATTAACTAAGTTCTCTTAACTAAGGTTTATTAACAAGTTCTATTTTTATTTATTATAACTTATGTTATAATCCCACTTGTCCCTAAGACAAGCCTACCTATTATATTGCATTCTCAATAATATAATATAATAGGTTATATTCCCCGTTCATCACATTTTCCTTGGTTCTTTAACATTAGCTAACTTTTACTGTTGTAACGTCCATTTATTTTCCAACTTGTATATTTTCACATGCACCATTTATTACTATTTGTTATAATTAATGTCACTTATGAACCTAACAGTCACATTTCCCTAAGACATTAATGGACAATGAAGTATTCAAATTTTATTATTCCCCAAAAAATCTATTTTGTTGTACCCTAACAGACATTACTAATTTATTTATTTATTGCCTGCTGTATACATATATTTTATATATGTTTATGCACCAGACCTCTCACACTAAGCTGAACATCTGTGCATGCTGGATTTGTCAGGCGGTTCCGGGCAGGTTTCTACCACAAGTTGAACTTAACCTCGTGTCTTCGTGTAGTTATCTACAATTTCCCAATTTCTATAAATTTTCTATGCAAATTAGGCATGTCTATTCTTTGTCCATTATTCCTAATTTCACTGTAATTTGGTTTGCAGCATCCAATTTATCATTAACAACATTTCCAGTAGGGCAACACTTTCATTGTAAATTTCACAATTTCAGTTTTACAGTGATTTTTAACCCAATAAACATATTCATAGAATATATCTATACAACAGTAATATTCTTAACATAACTAAGAGTAAATTATACACAATTATCACGATTTATAGTTAGTTAACATGTTAAGAATGACGGGGAATGTAAATGGTAAATATACCATTATTTAAAAAGGTATAATTTGAATCCACTCACCTGACAGTTTTCCAATCCTTGAATCTGATCCAGATCTGTTATTCCGTAGTCTTCCCAACTAAGTCTAATATTAAACAACCATGGATTTACAAATCTAATATTAAAAGAAGGGGGAAAGAGGAAGAGAAACCTTGCGCTGGCAATTAGAACCGAGATGTGACGGCCCGCCCCGCACCAGCAGACATTTCCAATGAAAGTGCGTTGTGCCGATGTCCAACCAGTACGGGATGGTCGCCAAAGAAAGGAATAGAAGGGAATTTGAACTAGCAAGGAACCTGTAGAATGTCTCACAGCTCATGGAATAAAATATAATAATAACATACTTGACATAAAACATGTGAGATAGTGCATAAGCTGAAAACTAAACCATGATAGCAGCGGAAAATTCAAGTTACAGCTTATGTTCCACATAATCATTATTACAACTTTTCAAACTGTCTCTAAAGAAAAATAGGAAAGGTACACTACTAATGCCCAAAGTAGTGACCAACAGCGACACAGGGAGAATATCTATATATATCATACGTGGAAGCCTCCTGCTCGTCTCCGGTACAGCTACTTGTGCATACCACCTAACCTATCTCTAGTCTTCCCGTTTAAGTGCACCGAGAGTAATAAGAAGAGATATAAAACTCTGGGTCAGACAAAAGTTTGGTACGAGCGATAAGCAGTAAAAACAAAACAATAACAGGTATACTAAACCATACCTGAACCTGGACCTGCAACCAAAGAGTTAGCACAACAATATGTACAATACTCTAAGGTAACACTAACATATGGTGTAAAGATACGGGGGAGGGGTATGCATGTCATAGTGGTGTAAAAAAATCAAGCATAGCAACATCCTCACATCTCTCACTCAGTGTGTAAAGCATACGATATCCACCGCTTTGATCACCCAAATCCTTGCTATGATCACTATGCCCCATGGAGTCATGGCGACTCCACTGCACTGATCCATAGACACTAGTCCTTGCTATGTCCACTCTGCCCCATGAAGTCATAAAGACTCCATTGTACTAGCCATGCTATGATCGCTCTGCCCCATGGAGTAATAACTACCCCACTGCACCGATCCATAGCCTAACAATCGTCTCTCTGTGGTGAATCAAAGCTATGGACGTCGACAACCCCTTAGCACCCGTCCCGCAGCAAAGCCCAATCATGAAGTTAACTCGTTGGTTCCCGTCTGGATCCTGAGTTCTACTTCCCATTTGGACTACCTTTGCATCTCGGGTTTTGGTCTCCTACGGATCGGTCTTCATTTGGTTCATAGCCGATACCTCATGTCCAAGCTTCTTGGTTCGGTTCGCAGCCACTATTCTGGTTCGGATCGGATTGCTCGGGTCGGGTCGGCTTCCCCATCTAGTTCGGTTCATGGGCTCCACTGCGGTTCGGTTCATGGGAGGTTCCCGCGCCGGGTCGGGTCGTGATGATGCTCCGGTTCGGGGTCAAACTCCCTTGGTCTGTGTAGGCGGGTCGACTCGGAGAATGATGCTTCCATCGGGTTGGGTCGTGCCACCATTCACGAGAAGGTCGGATCTGAGAACTTCAGATGCAAGCGGTCGGGTCGTGGGATGCTCCACGAGCGGGTCGGTTCGTCCTCAACAATCCGATCCGGTTCGGGTCACAATCCTGCACTTTTCCTGCAAATTTTCCAGCAACTATTTACACCATACGATGGCTTTTCGACTATTCTAACTGTTCTAAGGAATCATAAATCACACCAAATAGTCATAGCAACATTTAACATCAACCATGAACACCAAATTGATAAATAGCCATGTCAAAATGGATCAAACATACCCAAAATCCATGTTTTTCCCTTAATCATGTTTAAGCATAACTAATGATATGATTAGCAAAACTTATCCAACTTAACCCAAATTTCTAACAGAGGTGTAAAATAATATTTAAGAATTTATAAATATTTTTTCCAGATTTTTAACATGCAAAATTTCGTTAATTAGCACTAATCACCCTAATTAACTGTAATTAGTGTAAAAACAATGCCAATCACTCACCTTAGCCAAAATATAAACTCAGATCTGAAATGATTCTTTAAATAGCACGAATTCCAATGCACATAGCAGCCTTTGCCTCTAATTTGATGTTGATTTGCCTTGATTTGATGTTGATTAGCTTAATCTTCAATCAGAAAGTGATTTGAAGGTGTTTTAGAAAGTGGAGGCCACTGATAGGGTTGAAAGGGTGTTAGTGGCGGTTGAAAAATGACAAGGAAAAGGTTTCCCTAACCCTAATCAGCCCTTATAAAGCTCTAATCCCGAAATCCCCCAATGGGCCTAGTTGTTAATCACCCTATCTGGCCCGGTTAAGCTGTTTTTCACATTCTAAACCTTAATTCAGCTATATCTCCCAAACGGTAAGTCCGTTTGGCTAATGTGACCACTCTACGGAATTGTAAACCATCATACGAATCCAAGAAAGTGGGTTTAGGTCAAAACTCCTTACCAATCAAAAGTTATGGCCGAAACAAGATCAACTAGGGGCAAAACGGTCATTTAAAAATCGGCAAAAATCATGAACATGGGAAATGACCCCAATAGTCGTCTCCCAAAGTTACATGGCTATACGACTTTGTGTGAGAAAGAAATAAATATTCTACGATCCCCTGATGCGTAGAATGTGGATCGTTACATTCTTCCCCCCTGAAGAAATTTCGCCCCCGAAATTCCTTAACTAAGAAAAAAGTAAAGGATCTCGCATGCCTACCAACCATTCACAACAATCAAACATACAAAACAACAAACCAGTCTATCCTAGCATGCGGAAAAATAAATTGCAATTAAAATCTTACTAGGCAAAGAGTTCTGGATACGTCTTCCTAATGCTCGCCTCTGTCTCCCAAGTACAGTCATTCTCATTCTCGCCCCACTGAACTTTGATTGAAACCACCGCTTTCCTTCGAAGTTGCTTCGAATCATGCTCGACAATACGAATCGGCTTGCGGTTCCCAACCGCCTCGGGTTCTACTTCGATATCATCCAATTGATCAGGTGAAATAGTCATATCGGGGTCGTGCACGAATTTCCTTAACTGGGAAACATGAAATACGTTATGAACTCCCGCCATCTTATCCAGCAACTCAACTTTATATGCCAAATTCCCATCTTGCTCGAGGATTGGGAATGGACTAATAAATCTTGGTGTTAACTTGCCTCTCGTACCAAATCGTATCACGCTCTTTAATCGAGAAATCTTGACAAACACCAAGTGCCAATGGAGAATTTTAAATCTCTTCTCCTCTTATCAGCAAAACTCTTCGACTATCTTGGGCAACCTTCATTCGTTGTCGGATAACCTTGATCTTATCTGAAGTTTCTCTTATCACATCTGGCCCAAGCACAAATTTCTCACCGGTTTCTAACCAACATAGCGGTGAGTTGCATGGTCTTCTGTACAAAGCTTCATATGGAGCCATACCAATACTGGACTGATAACTATTATTATATGCAAACTCTACTAGATGCAAATGGTCATCCCATGATCCCCCAAAATCCAATATGCAAGCTCTCAAGAGATCTTCTAATACTCGATTCACCTTCTCTGTCTGACCGTCGGTTTGAGGATGGTACGTGGTACTGAGATATAATTCTGACCCTAGAACCTCTTGTAAGCTCTTCCAAAACCACTAGTAAACAACGGGTATCAGTCACTCACAATGCTTTTAGGTACTCCATGAAATCTCACTACCTATTTCATATATAGTTCCGCTAACTTAGCTGCCGTTCTGTTTGACTTGATGGGTATAAACCTTGCACTCTTAGTCAATCGATCACAATCACCCAAATGCTATCATGGTCTGATCTAGTTCTTGGTAACACATGAATGAAATCCATTGAGACTTGTTCCCATTTCCATTCTGGAATTTCTAATGGTTGCAACAAACCACTAGACTTCTTTTGGTCAGCTTTAACTAGCTGGCAATTCATGCATTTGGATATAAAATTCCCAACGCCACTTTTCATCCCTTCCCAGTAGTAGGTCTGCCTCATATCTCGATACATTTTGTTACCACCGGGATGTATGGTCAGTTTCGAGTGATGACATTCTCTAAGCACTTCATCTCTCAATCCATTGACATTGGGCACAACTAGTCTTCCATTCTTTCTAACCCATCCATCTCGATCTAACTCATACTTGTTCATCTCCTCGTCGATACCCATCTCTAACTTGGAGATGATTTCCAATAGGTTAGGATCGTCTCTCTGACTGGAACCAATCCGCTCAATCAAAGTGGGTTTGATCGTCAAACTTGCTAATACTTCTGGATCCAATTCGCACTTTGGTCTGAAATCATACCCAGCGATGTACTCCAGTTGCTTCCATGCTAGAAACATAGCCCCTAAACTGGCATGTCTTCTACTCAATGCATCAGCTACGGCATTACCCTTTCCTGGTGTATATGCGATATCAAAATCGTGGGAAGCCAAGAATTCTAACCATCTTTGCTGTCGGAGATTTAGATCCTTCTGGGAGAAAAGATACTTTAACGATTTATGATCAGTAAACAACTCGAATCTTTCTCCCAAGAGATAATGTCTCTACATCTTCAATGCGAACCCGATCGCTGCCAATTCCAAATCATGGGTAGGATATCTTTTCTCATGCGGTTTTAGTTGCCGACTAGCATAAGCTACAACCCTACCTCCTTGCATCAATACAACACCTAGTCCGGTACCACAGACATCTGTGTATACCGTCATCTCTTCATTTCCTTTAGGAACGACTAACACTGGTGCACATGTCAACTTTTCCTTTAGACTCTTAAATGCATTCTCGCACTTTTCGTCCTAGACGAAAGCTTGATCCTTCTTGGTCAACTGAGTCAACGGTGTTGCTATTTTGGAGAAGTCTTGGATAAACTTATGATAATATCCAGCTAACCCCAAGAAACTTCTTACGTCTGTTGCATTCTTGGGCGTAGACCAACCTTGTACCGTAGCCACCTTTGCAGGGTCCATGGCAATACCATTCTCTGAAACAACATGGCCCAAGAATCTCACTTCCCTTCTCCAAAAGTGACACTTAGAAGACTTTGCTTTCAATTGGTGCTTTCTCAACACCTCTATCACTATCCTCAAATGTTCCTTATGTTCTTCCTCTATCCTTGAATAAACCAAGATATCGTTTACGAACACAAGAACAAACTTATTCAATTGATCTCGGAATACTCTATTAATAAGATCCACAAAAAATGCTGGTGCATTGATCAATCCGAATGGCATGACCAACCACTCATAGAATCCAGACGGCGTCCGAAAGGCCGTTTTAGCTATACTCTCAGCTTCCACCCTAAGCTGATGAAAACCTGTCGTGAGATCCAACTGGGAGAACTATCTCGTGCCACTCAACTGATCAAACAAATCATCTATTCGCGGTAGAGGATACTTATTCTTCCTTGTTAGCTTATTCAGCTCGCGGTAGTCCACACACAATCGAAGGGAACCATCTGCCTTGGTAGCAAACGCAACTGGTGCTCCCCACTCAGAAACACTTCTTCTGATAAATCCCTTCTTCAAAAGATCGCTTACTTGCACCCTGAGCTTTCGCTGCTCTCTTGGTGCCATACGACGAAGTGGCATCACTATAGGTCTGGCATCTTTCACTAAATCAATACGAACTCAATCTCTCGGTGTGGTGGAAGTCCGATCACTTCCTCGAAGACGTCCGAATACTGGCCAGCCACGGGCACATCTGACAACTCATCATGCGGGATTTCGATGGAATTTAGAAAACTAGCCATTAGCCTATCACTAGGTAGACCACCAAACACTACCCTCCGCTCATCATCCGCTCTAACTGTCACCAAAAAGCCCTTATAGTCTACCACCACCCCGTACCTTTGGAGCCAATCGACTCCCAAAATAATGCCAAACCCAGTAAAGCCCAAAACAAAGCAATCACAAACAAACATGCACCCATGACTCGATAAGACCACATTACGACAAATCATGCTAAGGCTAGTTGAACCACCTATCGGGTTCCTCACCGCTAAAGGTCTATCGACTATCTCGGGTTCCAATCCCAACCTATATACCAGGTCACTAGATATGAAGGAATGGGAAGCTCCGGTATTAAACAATACTCAAACAGGAACATCATAAACAAAAAACATATCTTGAATGACGACATTCTTTCCTTTCTCCGCTGCGGTTGGGGCATTCGACGAAGAAGGAACAGCATTAAGAGTTTATTCTTTCACAATCTGCTTCTCTTTAGGGGGTTGTGAACATTTATCCTTGTGATGTCCCACTTGGCCGCAGTTGAAGCACTTCCTATCCACTGGCTTCGCTCAACATTCTTTAGCATAATGGCCCTTCTTGCCACAGCTAAAGCACTCCACATCTTTCTTATTCTTTTTCTTCTGGCCATCCTTGGTCTGGTTCTGCTTTCTCTTATTCTGAGAACCATTCTTGCCTCCACCGCTTGCTTGCGGTTTTGGCTCCTCTACAGATGCAACCTCAGTCTTCGACTTAGGTTATAGACTCTATGATCTCAAAGCTTTCCCCACAATCGATTCAAACGTCTCATCGATATGGTTTATAAGCCTTTCCCCTAAGTACCGATCTAAGCCTGTTATGAACTTCTCATTCTTCTTCCCGGGAGTGTCGATAAGAGATAATCCATACTTCGATAAAGTATCGAACTCAGCAATATACTCCGAGACTACCCTACCATCCTGCTTAAGCTCCAAGAACTTCTTAAACAACTCTGACTTCTGAGCAGCTGGGATAAACTTTTCACTGAATCGGGCCTTAAACTGATCCCATATAACTTGATCCTCTAGAGTAGCTGCCTTAATAGCATTCCACCAATTCATCGCCCGTCCTTGCAAATGACAGGATGCTAGCTTTCTCTTCGTCGTATCCTCGATACCCAAGTCTTCGAAGATACGCTCACAGCTATCCAACCAATCCTAAACTTCTATAGTCGATTCTGTTCCGTGGAACGGCTTCCCACTAAGACTAGTGTAATCCTTGCAAAGCTTGGCGAAATCAACTCTAGGCGCCTGCACCACTGCACCACCACCATTTGCAGCATTGGGAACTGCTCCTTGCACATTTCTAAGCATCTCTCTCATGAAGTCAATGAACATCGTCCTCATATCAGGAGCATTCCCATTATTAGCTCCTCTACCATTACCCTTAGCATATCGGCTCATCGTTCAATCTGTAAGGAGAAAACGATTAACCATCTCTTCAGTGCTACCAATGCAGTGTGACTTCATCCTTAAATATACTAATAATATATATATAGCTTTTGAAAACCAAAATATCACAAATACACGCCCTCATATACGTACTATCTCTCTCTGGTGTTTTCCCTAGGTTAACTACACAACCTAGAGCTCTGATACCAAATGTGATGGCCCGCCCCGCACCAGCCGATATTTCCAATGAAAGTGCGTTGTGTTGATGTTGAACCAGTATGGGAAGGTCGCCAAAGAAAGGAAAAGAAGGGAATTTGAACTAGCAAGAAACCTGTAGAATGTCTCACAGCGCATGGAATAAAATATAATAATAACATACTTGACATAAAACAGGCAAGACAGTGCATAAGCTGAAAATAAAACCATGATAGCAGCGGAAAATTCAAGTTATAGATTATGTTCCATATCATCATTATTACAACTTTTCAAACTGTCTCTAAAGCAAAATAGGAAAGGTACACTACTAATGCCCAAAGTTGTGACCAGCAGCGACACAAAGAGAATATCTATATATATCATATGTGGAAGCCTCCTGCTCGTCTCCGGTACAGCTACTCGTGCATACCACCTAACCTGTCTCTAGTTTGCCCGTTTAAGAGCACCTAGAGTAATAAGAAGAGGCATAAAATTCTAGATTAGACAAAAGTCTGGTGTGAGCGATAAGCAGCAAAAACAGAACAATAATAGGTATACTAAATCATACTTGAACCTGGACCTACAACCAAAGAGTTAGCACAACAAGATGTACAATACTCTAAGGTGACACTAACATACGGTGTAAAGATACGGGGAGGGGTGTGCATGTCATAGTGGTGTCAAACAATCAAGCATAGCAACCATCCTCACATCTCTTACTCAGTGCGTAAAGCATACGATATCCACCGCTTTGATCACCCAAATCCTTGCTATGATCACTCTGCCCCATGGAGTCATGGCTACTCCACTGCACTGATCCAGAACCACTAGTCCTTGCTATGTCCACTCTGCCCCATGAAGTCATAACAACTCCACTGCACTGGCTCATAGCCAACAAGACTAGAGACAGATAAGATGGTATGCACGAGTAGCTGTACCGGAGACGAGCAGGAGGCTTCCACGTATGATATATATATATATATATATATATATATATATATATATATATATATATTCTCTCTGTGTCGCTGCTGGTCACTACTTTGGGCATTAGTAGTGTACCTTTGCTATTTTTCTTTAGAGACAGTTTGAAAAGTTGTAATAATGATGATGTGGAACATAAGCTGTAACTTGAATTTTCCGCTGCTGTCATGGTTTAGTTTTCAACTTATGCACTGTCTCGCCTGTTTTATTTCAAGTATGTTATTATTGTATTTTATTCCATGCGCTGTGAGACACTCTTCAGGTTCCTTACTAGTTCAAATTCCCTTCTTTTCCTTTCTTTGGCGATCGTCCTGTACTGGTTGGACATCGGCACAACGCATTTTCATTGGAAATGTCGGCTGGTGCGGGGCGGGTCGTCACAGTTTGAAAAGTTGTAATAATGATGATGTGGAAATAAGCTGTAACTTGAATTTTCCGCTTCTATCATGGTTTAGTTTTCAGCTTATGCATTGTCTCGCCTGTTTTATGTCAAGTATGTTATTATTATATTTTATTCCATACGCTATGAGACATTCTACAGGTTCCTTACTAGTTCAAATTCCCTTATTTTCCTTTCTTTGGCGACTGTCCCGTACTGGTTGGATATCGGCGCAACGCACTTTCACTGGAAATGTCGGCTGGTGTGGGGCGGGCCGTCACATTTGGTTCATAGCTGATACCTCACGTCCAAACTCCTTGGTTTAGTTCGCAGCCACCATTCTGGTTCGGATCGGATTGCTCGGGTCGGCTTCCCCATCCAGTTCGGTTCGTGAGCTCCAGTCCACTGCGGTTTGGTTCGTGGGTGGTTCCCGCTCCGTGTCGGGTCATGGTGATGCTCCAGTTCGGGGTCAAACTCCCTTGGTCTGTGTATGCAGGTCGGCTCGGAGAATGATGCTTCCATCGGGTCAGGTCGTGCCACCATTCACGAGAGGATCAGATCTGAGAACTTCAGGTGCAAGCGGTCGGGTCGTGGGATGCTCCACGAGCGTGTCGGTTCATCCCCACTGATCCGATCCGGTTCGGGTCACAATCCTGCACTTTTACTCCAACTTTTCCAGCGACTGTTTACGCCATACGACGGCGTTTTCGACTATTCTAACCGTTCTAAGTAATCATAAATCACACCAAACAGTCATAGCAACATTTAGCATCAACCATAAACACTAAATTGATAAATAGGCATGTCAAAATGGATCAAACATACCCAAAATCCATGTTTTTCCCTTAATCATGTTTAAGCATAAATAATGATATGATTAGCAAAATTTATCCAACTTAACCCAAATTTCTAACAGAGGTCTAAAATAATATTTAAGAATTTATAAATAATTTTTCCAGATTTTTAACGTGCAAAATTTCGCTAATTAACACTAATAACCCTAATTAACTGTAATTAGTGTAAAAACAATGCTAATCACTCACCTTAGCCAAAATATAAACTCAGATCTGAAATGTTTCTTTAAATAGCACGAATTCCAATGCACACAACAGCCTTTGCCTCTAATATGATGTTGATTTGCCTTGATTTGATGTTGATTAGCTTAATCTTCAATTAGAAAGTGATTTGAAGGTGTTTTAGAAAGTGGAGGCCATTGATAGGGTTGAAAGGGTGTTAGTGGCGGCTGAAAAATGACAAACAAAAGGTTTCCATAACCCTAATCAGCCCTTATAAAGCTCTAATCCCGAAATCCCCCAATGGGCCTCGCTGTTAATCACCCTATTTGGCCCGGTTAAGCTGTTTTTCACCTTCTAAACATTAATTCAGCCATATCTCCCAAATGGTAAGTCCATTTGGCTAATGTGACCTCTCTACGGAATTGTAAACCATCATCTGAATCCAATGGAAGTGGTTTCAGGTCAAAACTCCTTACCAATCAAAAGTTATGGCCGAAACAAGATCAGCTAGGGGCAAAACGGTCATTTAAAAATCGACAAAAAATCATGAACATGGGAAATGACCCCAATAGTCGTCTCCCAAAGTTACATGGCTACACGACTTTGCGTGAGAAAGAAATAAATATTCTATGATCCCTTGATGCGTAGAATGCGGGTCGTTACACGAGAACCGGAAACCCAAACCCAAACCGAACCTGATAGGTCTCGGATTAGGTCTTGGTGATGAAAATTACCATTAAGACCCGATCAAACCCGACCCGCATAGACCCAATCCGAAAGACCAGACCAAAAAGCATTGAAATATATGTATTTTTAGTGTTATTATTCAACCGGACCCGAACCAACCTGACCTGAACTGAAGCTCGAGTCGGGTCCAGATTTTTGAAATGTATAGTTTAGACCCGATAAAACCTGACCTTCCTAGAACCGAGACCCGATGTGTTGTGTCTAGGTCCATTGGGTCGGGTCTAATTGCCACCCCTAAAGAAACCTAAATAAATCAGATTCAAGAACTTACTTTACGTTGATTTGAAATCTGTACACCTATGCTATAGATTTACATTCGTTTATCTTCAAATCTTGAATCAGAATTTCCTAAAACTAATATTCTAATTTCTAAAAAGATTTAGAGAGGAAGGAGACTGGCATAGCCTAGGAAGCATCTCAGAAAATATGAGTTTAGAGCTAGGTCGTGCTAGTCTATTTATAGGTGTACAAGAAATTCTGGTCCGTCGGATTTAACCAAATAAAATATGAACCATTTATTCCAAAAAAACACGTCATCTAAAAAATAGATCTGACCCGATTGGGTCGACCCCTGGGTTGAGGCTTGGGTCGACCCATCCTGGGTTTGAACGTGTAATTTCTGCCTCGTTTGAATTCTGTTTTAACGTTAATTAATAACATTAATTTCCTACTTAATATATTTCATTTGATTTATGATATTCTAGTTATGATTCATCTTTAAGTGTGAATTTCGAATTTATGCGTGTATATATTCATACAATCTTTCAATTCCATGTCGGGTAATTAACGTAATTAATGACGCTATCAATTCGTTGTTTTATTCCTTTTAATGCATCTTAATTTCAAAGGCTGCTAATTTATTGCCCATTTTCCATTTATTATGCATTAATTATTTTCTTCTCTTACCTTGCACTTTTTATCTCAACATTTGAATTTATGCGTATATATATACGCACAGTCTTTATTTCTATTTCAAAATTCAAACGGCGATATGCCATCATTCATTTCTTACCTCTTTTCATTGATTGCATGTTTATTTTGGATTTCTCTTTTATATGCATATATTTTTACATGCACATGCGCATATATTTACATATGCATGTATACATAAATTTTATTACTCACCTCCATGCATAGTTTTCCATATATGTGCACTTATACATATTTTCTTCTTAGAATATGCATATTTTTAACCGTCCCTTTAAAAATATGGCACCAACGGGACTCGAACTTGCACAACTCACTTGGGAGAAACATGTCTCTACCAACTAGGCTACATAGGCATTTGTTCAAAAGATTAAAAACAATTGTGGTCATTTTTCTTTTTAGTCTTCTTCTTTTCACGTTTGTTGTGATATTTTGTTTAAAGATCTATTTTTCATCTTAAATCCGTTTCCTGCAAACCATATGTCTAAATTGATCAGAAAATCACCACGGACGCATTGAAGCTAATTCCGTGACCAAATAATGAAAGATTCTCAATTTTTATTTTATTATTTAATTAAAAATGCGGGGTGTTACAGTCGAGGTGCTGCCATAACTTAGAATGAAGGGATACTTCTTGTTCTTCTTCAACAACAGTTTTAAATAGACCTTTTTCTGGATTTAACACATATCACTATGAGTTCTAGTTATGTTTAGATCAAATATTTAAAAAGTATTTTGATAGTAAATGATTTAAATATGAAAATTAACAGTGTTTATAAGTTTATATTTTATTGTTCTTTTCACTGTCAATTATCTATTCAGTTTTTAGTTATTACCTGTTATATGTACACCCTTATTATCCCCTTTTCTGTCTTTGTTTTATTTACAGACTTATGCCTATTTATTCAATTTATTTATTTCTGAGTCGGATCTATTTTTCCTTTTCCTTTTTATTTTGCGCTAAGCCTAGGCCATCGAGTGCCTAGGCTATTTCCATTAGAATTGCATAAAATTAGGATAAACCAGAATAACTTGTAGTAATAGTAAAAAGGAGATTTGGGCATATTGGAACATGAAGACCGCTGACTGTATAATTGGGATAACTATAAAAGGAATAATATGCAAACATGTTAATCTGAATAGGTTGGATTTAATTAGAACATGTTATGGAAAATATGTATAAGTAAAACATGTTACTGTAATCTATATACATCCGAGCAGACGGTTGTATAGGATTGTTACATTTAATTATAAATGTCATTTACAACCAGGAAATATAACATATATGTTGCTTATTAATGAACTTAAACTTGCTAAGTTAAACCTATTTAATTAATAAGCTAAGAGGTTCCATGTCTGCTATTAATATCAGAGGGACTCTTTAAATTCTAGTTTACTTGGGGGAACAAGCCTAAGGGTGGCTTATGTCAATCTATTGTTTTTTGGAACCTGTATCAGTCAGTATCCCTGTTGGTGTCATCCCAGACCCTCGCATAAGGCCGAGGTTAGGGCATGCTTTATAGATCTGGATTGTAAGAGGTTCAAACCATGGAGGTGGGTACATGCGCGTTCCGGCGGAGTCATGAGCGTGCATGGGTCCAATGGGGGAAGATAAGATGCTGTAATACTGGAAGATAGGGCTGTGTCTTTAAAGTTGGCGGGTTCTGGATTGATATCCCCAACTACCGTGGTTGGCATAGGTTTTTCGTGTTGGTATGGAGCCGATCGGTGGGTAGTAATTAGGGTAAAACCTAATCTTGATATTCAGATAGTTAGTGCAGAGACTTGTTCTTAGGATATGAATGAGAAGCTTACTTAATCTTGTCTTATCACTTTTTTTTTAATACTTGTGTACTTTACTATATTTTCTTATCTAGTATAGTTGACCTGTCTTGATACTTCTTACCTTATGCTTATGCTAAAAATTACTGGAACTCGCCAGACCTAATGTCTGATCTATTTTGTTCTTCCTTCCCTCTCTTCCTTCTTCCCTAGGCTCTCAGGGCGGTGGATAGTAACAGTGACTGTGACTTCTTGATTCAACTTGGACTTGGATTACTTCTCGTTCTACGTATTACATCAGTTTCTTTTATATATTTATTGTTATGGCACATGAGGGATATTATTTTATGGTTTTGTACTTTAATGGTTTATGAGACAGATGTTTTATGATTACGACTTTATGACATTTGAAAATGTAATGTTGCATTTGGTTTGAAATAAAAGTTTAAAAAGTTTTTCCATTGCATTCTTTATTCTGTCTTGTGAAATTAGCCTCTTTATTATTATCGCGCTTCACATAACTTAATACATCCTCATATGGGTGATATTAAAGGATGTAGGGTGTCACAAAATTAAAGTGGAATGAGGCTGCAAGTTAATGGAATGACTTGAGTGGGACTCGCGCTAAAAGATGGAGTCGTGGATGGCTTATATGATTGGAAGTGCCAAGGAGTCATTGATAGGTCAAAGGATTCTAGCGGACTCAAAGCAGGGGTATCGTGGGGACTCCTGTTAGGATTTAAGAGATCAAGTACCTTGGATAGCTTGTGAAGTGCTCTACTTGTCTTAAGAAGGAAAACTTATGAGGGACATATGGTAGTCTGATTAGAACTGGGGTTTTCCATTAGCCCTTTACGGATGGCAACAGCCGGTCATTCGACATCAACGTTTTCAAGGCTTTAGTCCGTGATAGCTAGATTATTGTTTGTCATGTATATTATGGCTGATTGTGTGTTATCTTCTATTTCCTGGGGTAGGCTATCAACATAGGATCCTAAAGAGAAGTGGGGATTGGGAATCCTATTCTGACTAGTGTCTATTTCTGTGTGTTTCAGTAGCATATTTAATAGGATTATTATGTGCCAACTCTTTGGTTGTAGGGATAGGTCAGGTGAGACGTAAAATATCTATTATCATATTATCCTGTACAGTTATTGTTATATCTTTTGTCGCTCATACATAACTGACGTATGACTCAAGATTTAATATTTTCTCTTATTAAATTAGGTTGCTAATCGACGATGCTAAAGAGCAGACTGAGTACAAGTGACAGGTTGGTGACGATAATGTTGTGCGAAGATGAGCTAGAGGATGGCGTACTACTATTCTTAATTTATAGCTATTTGGATGATTTCTACTGTTTTACTTGTTATATACTCTGATGACGGATGCATTAAGGCCTGATGTATTCAAATATTCAGTTACTGAGATGTTTTATACTTGAGATTCTGTAATTTTATGGAGATAGATTTCCTGCTTTGCTATGCTTCACTATTATAGCTTGTTGTATATTTTATAATTATATCTGAGCCATGAGCTATGAGTTATATGACATGTTTTGTTTAAGTTCACTTTCCTCGATGATCATCCTAAATCAGCCTGGCACATCATGCAACACTCCTTTCTATAGTTTAGTGCAAGAGGTATGAGGCTGTCGTCACACTTAGTATCAAAGCTTTGGCTAATCGATTTTACCAAAGGTTCGAGAGGGTAAAAGCGTATTAGAGACATGCTTGTAATTTAATTTTAATAATAACTATATTATATGATATATAGTATAGTAGTTTAATAAGCACTTGAAATAAAGTCAACACAGACTATTGTAAATAATTAAACAATGACAACCTAAATTTTATCTACTTTGTGGCTCTGTTCTACACCATCTCCTTAACCTAACACAGCCTCTCTCCTCCATATCTATGACCAAAATCGCAAATCCAAGCCTTGCTTCATATCTTCAATCAATACTAGATCTGGTCGTTGAAAATCCGCTCAATCTCTCTCTGATTCTGACCCTAACAATGTCGAACCTGTCCCTGTCCTTTCCCCAATCATGTCTGAGTACGTTTCACCCATTGCACATCCTTTTAAACTCGCTAATCACTAACTTTTTCAACATTGTTCCTTCGTTAGTTTCGTAGCCTATGTCCAATGCAGGTATGACTACTCTTACCTCTATGCTTGCAAAAGCTTCTCCCGCTTAGCCATCATATGATGTTAATGAACCTGGTAGTGTAGTGGAAAAGGCATAGGGTCCTGCTATTGTAGATGTAGTGAATGCTAAATATTTGAGCATGAATTATGGGTTGTGTATAAATCCGATGTCTGTTGATATCATGTATGATTTAAAGAATAATGTGAGTGATTAAATGTCAATTGAACAATGTATTTTGTCTTCTGTCGACCTCACAAACCCTCCGACCTGTATGCAACAGTAGTGCCACAGACCGCTCGACCAATTTACCCTACCAATGATGATCCTATTTTGCCACAACCTGCTCATTCAACAGACAATTCCAGTGTTTCTCCTATGTTTCCTAAATGGTCCTCAATATTTACCGACCTCCCCATCATTGCTGGTAAATTCACTCCGATTGAATTCAATATTTCTCCCGTTGAAAATGTCTCAATCCCTACTTCTAAAATACTCCAAGAAGCTACAACATTTGGGAAGGACCAACTTATTGGGTCCTTCCTTGATTCAAATACCCCAGTTGGGAACATGATCAATGCATGTCGTTTGTCATGGAGAATAAGAGCAGGTTTATGCATAACCTATGTTGATGGGCTTTATTATTTGAAATTTACATCGTTTGAGGAATAGTCATGATTTTTTGAAAATCATTTATTGTTAAACTTTGGAGCTCTTGGATTAACAGGGTTGAAGATCCAATGCTACCTATACCAGTTTGGACCCAGCTTACTCATGTCCCTTCAGTCTTACAGCCTCTTCTTGGCCTCAATTGTTTGGCCTGAAATATTAGTAAGTTAAAATTCTTTGATGCTAATATCATAGCGAGAAAGAACCTAGTATTTTCCCTGGCCTTGATTGAGATCACCCTTAATAAGCCTCTTCCATCCCAGATTAAAGTTCATCTTGATTATTGTGAGTTCTGGTTGAAGTGAAATATAAGTGGAAACTTGACATTTGCACAACATGCACAGCCTTTGGCCATTCCCTTGAAACTTGTAGTGACGTAGTTGGTGCGTTGACCTTTGAGAGAGTCCCTCTTCCTTGTCCTTTTGTTAGAGTTTAGGTTCCAAAAGCCTGCCCCTTGATCAATGATTTGGGTTCCTCTCTAGACCCGTTAGACAACGATAAAGATGTGGTCAAGCTTGAATTTATTTGGAATAATGGAGAGCAAGTTTGGAAACACATGAAATCGGAGATGCACTTAGAATAATTCATTCTATAAGTTTATTGGTGAGGAGATTCTATAAGGCTAATTTACTATCAAGAAGGAGATGATTTGCTGCTGTGGAAAGAGGGTCAGTATGATGCGAGGAATGAGAATCTCATGCGGGATACCTCCTGGGATCGTAAGTACATCTATGACAAGTAATCAATGGGCTACGTGGTGGGACTTGCTTTTTTTTTTGATGGTTTGCTGAGTACATAATTCCTACAACCTATGATGTAGGTGCTTTTACATTAGACGTTGTGAACCTATAGTTCACCATACTTAATAGGTGGTGTACTCTGCTTCTCTCTTGTTTTGAATTTGAGTGTCCTAGCACTTCAAACCAGGTATCGAGTGTGGACACATTAAATTCAGCTTAGTTGTTTCTATGCCTATGCAGAACACCTGTTATACTGATATATACACAATGGTACGACCACTATAAAACTGACCGACTTCGCAAAAAAAAAAGTTTATTAAGCGCTTGAGCACCATTGTGGCCTTTCTCTTATGTAGGTTGATCATTCTTATTTCATATAAAAAACGAGTCATCGAAATACGAGGAATTTAGTTAGGGATGAGCCTTCTACTAAAGGGGTAAGCGAGGGTAGTCAATCGGGAGCTGCTTCTGTTATGCCCAATTTTCCTGCTATTGTAACAGCCTGTATTTTACGTATCGGAGGATTGTAAAATATTTTTACTTTATTCCCTAAGGGTTATATCATTCTAATATTTTAATATGTTGCTTATGGGGATGTGAGACACGTCTATAATTTTTACCTATTTCTTTTGTGACCCTTTTGCCCCTGTAAGTCTTGTACAGGGTTAACTTTTGACTTTGGTCGAATCTGGTGTGAGACCTATGCTATTAGAAGGGAAATGACGATTCCATTTCCATAGAGTGGTCATTTTAAAGATTTGGCTCAGCGGTTTGGGAGGAATCGCTATTTTAAGGTTTTTCAGTTCGTTGTCCAAGTTTTGGGAGCCTTAATGGGCCGATTTGTAGAGGCCTATTAGTGGCCTGGTGAAAAGCTATAAATAGGGGGTAAGAGGTATGGATAAATAGTTTACTTTCTCCATTCTCTCATTTGGTGGCCTTGTGTTCCTCCTTCCTCTGACACCTTTCCACCATTAAAATCGAGATCTAAGGAAGGGAATCCAAGATCTACACCATTTGAAGCTTGATCTACATCACTTAAAGTGAGAATTCATCAAATCGAAGGATTTGGATCAAGTTCTTCCCTGTCCGGAATCTAATTTCACTGTTTTTCTTTGATTTGGAGAATTGGTGAGTGATATGCATCTCTCACACAGATAAATCAATTATATGAGTTATGTGATCTTAGTTTCATCATTTTCAAGTGTTTTCACTTAGATCAACATCATGGTAAGTCTATTTTCATATGAATCGCCATAAGATCTAATTAACAACTTAAAACCCGTAATTTCTATGCAATTTCATATGTTTATGCAAGTTAGATCCGTAATTTAGTTCATATGTTCATTTATCATGATTTTCGGTGAAATTTGCATATTTCGGTGAAAATCGTCATATTCATGTTGTTACTGATTTCATAATGTGTTTATGATTATATGTGATGAATTGGTTGAGTAGATTTTGTCGATCTTGTCGTTTGGCGAAGATTTGGTCGGATTTGGTAATGGTTTGGACCGGTACAGGCCATGGGTCGGTCGGAAGAAGATGGGTCGGTTGTAAGATGACTTAGGGAACACGACAGGTCATCGGTCGGTTGGTCGAGCAGAGGGGGCCGGGTCGGCCATGATTCTGAGGAGGGTAGTTGGTCATTTTCTGGTCGGTCGGTTTGAAGCTGGTCGGTCGAGCAGAGTTCGTATGAAGGTGGGCCAGTCGTTACTTTTTGGGTCGGTCGGTCTACTTTCTATAAGTTAGGTCGGTCGCGCTTCTGGTGGAGGTTCGGACCGATCAGTACTTTTGGATTTGGGTCGATCGTGTTTCACAAGAGGTCGGGTTGGTCGGCCTAGATGCTGAGGGATGGGTCGATTGGCCTAGATGCTGAGGGAAGGGTTGGTCGGTCTGGAAATCGGATTGGTCGGAAGGTTTGGTCAGCTAGCTCCAAGAGAGCGGGTCGGTCGCACAGGGTCATTTTATGAAAAATTATATTTTTCGGATACAACCCAGATTTGAACAAAAGGGCCTAAAAAAAATCGGGGGCAACCCCCCGAACCCTAGCTGTAGTGCAGTGATGTAGTTTGGCTCAGTGATGTTGTGACTTCAAGGAGAATTCAAGCGAGAATACTCGAAGTGTTGAATGTGTTTGTTGATCGGTGTAGAACAACGAATGAGATGGCAACTCAAAGGTCATGAGATGGTGGATAATGGTTACTTGAGTATGAAAAGTCGTCGGGTAGGTCAAGTACCCTTGGTATCGTTGAAAGGCCTAGTTGTCAAGGTTGGAAAAACATAAGTATTGTTGAAAGGCATATGGAGTTTATGCTAGAACTAGGTTTACCATTAGCCCTTGACATATGGAAAGGTTGGTCATCATACGATTAACGGTGGTCTCAAAGCAAGATTGGCCGTGAAAGACAGAGTCTGTCATGATTGATTGGTTACTTTGTTTGTAACATCTCACGTAGATTGTCGACTGTCGAAGGAGATTTTTCTTGGGTGCTTGTATGATATTGGTTTAGGCCTTTGGCGCTTGTGCTTGAGAGATGTTGAATTCGATTAGGATGGTTTACGTGAGATACATATAATCTGGATGCTATGAGTGGTAGTGGTGTTTGCTTCTGATTTTCATGAATGAATGGTTGTTCTGGTTTCCATGAATGAATGGTTGAAGTGTTTGATGTAAGAGATATCACTATACGATGTGGGGAAGACGGGATTGAGTTCTTCTCTAGTGTTGTGGGTAGATTAGTATGTTTATCTATCCATTCTCATATGCTTTATTGTTGATGTTTGTTAGCTGTTTTATCGCTCATTAAGACTATTGTCTAACTAAAGGTATTATGTTTCCCTCTTATTACCATGGGTTGTTCATCCGGTTGTGGATGGGCATACTAGGTGGAAGGTGGTAGGTGATAGCTTAGTGGGGACGATGTTGCAGTTCGGAGGCAAGCTGGAGGCTTACGTACTAGTTTTATTACTATCTAGTATTTCTGCTTCCACTGTTTGAGTTTCTCTATGAGTGCTGTAGTTAGGCTTTATGTACAAATTTTGTGATTTCCTGTGATGTTTGGATAATCTTTCAGGATGTTGTGAAAGTTTCAAAAGTTTGTTATATGATGCTTCACTATTATTACCTGTTGTATATTTTCTACTATATTTTATCCTTGCGCCATGAGTTCTACGACAGGTTCCGATGTTGTTGTTTACCTACGATGATCGTCCACAGTTGCCTGGCACACCTCTCTGCGCATTATTCCTCTTGTTTAGTGCAGGGGTTGTGGGCAGTCGACACAGCTATGTTCGAGGCCATGGTGGCAGCGATCATAAGAGGGATATCCACTTCAGAGGCGGTAGTAGATGGTAGTGCTCCTGTGTAAGCACATAGGGCAGTCGATTTCACCAAATTATGCAAGGACTATACTTCTCTAGGTGGCAAGCCGTTTAGTGGGACGGAAACTACAATTGAAGTCTAGAATTGGTTGGATATTTGTGTACGTATCTTCGAAGACTTGGGAATCAATGATGCTATGAAAAGGATGCTTGAGTTGAGGAATTTTTAAGGACGAGCTATGGATTGGTGGAAATTTATTACTCTTGAGTCTCTAGAGGACCAAATTACTTGGAATCGGTTTTAGACTAAATTTGAGGAGAAAATTATTTCTACGGTCCAAAATCGATCCTCTTTAAGAGGTTTGGTGAGCTAAAGCAAGGTGGGAGACCTATTACCGAGTATGTAGTGGAGTTTGAGGCTTCGTTGAAGTATGTTCGTTCTTATGTCGCGACTCCATATAAAAAAAATGAGAATTTTGTCACGGGATTCGATGATTGTCTTGGAAAACAGTTGATGGATTGTATCGAGGACCCATATGAGAAGTTTGTCGAGAAAGCTTTAAGGTACGAGAGTTTGTTACCGAGGAAAGGACGAAATGATGTTGAAAGTAAGGAGGATTTGAAACCATAGTAAGGTGACAGGATTAAGAAAAAGTATAATGAAAAGAGAAAACGACAGCAACAAGAGAAGAATTGCTAGAAGAAGCCTAAGGGTAAGGTTATCTGCTTTAATTGCCATGAGAAGGGCTATTATTCTAAAGATTGCAAGGCTCCTAAGGCGGAAAATAAGTGTTTTGATTGTGATAAGACCAGAAACTTAAAAATGAATCGCCCGGAACCGCCAAAGGATAAATAGGTTGTGAGTCATATGCGTTGGATGTTGTGTCATCTACTTTGAGAAATCCGACTGCAGCAGAGAAGGGGAAGGATGTATTTGTGCAAGGTTTGCTTTCTGTTAAAGATGCTTCGGTTCACATTTTATTTTATAATGGAGAATCACATACTTTTATCTGTAATGACCTTATGTGGAACCATGGAAGTTAGGTTTAGAATCTGAGATTGTTGATAGACCATTGGTTCTGACTAAACTAGTAGGGGTTCTTCTAGCCTTTGTATGATTTGTCATGGCCTATTTTTATCGATCCATGGTTTCTCTTTTGTGTGTGATTTCTTTATTTAGACTTTTATGGATATGGGATTATTCTGGGTATGGACTGGCTCAAGAAGTTCACGACTATAGTGGATTGCGAGAGACTGGAGGTGATAATCGGGAATGTGAAACAGTGAACGATTGTGATACGCTGGTTGCTAGAATATGGAGTCCTAGTTAGCATTTGATATTCGCTTGCGAATCCACGGGATGGTTCATCGGTGCCGACCGTTAGAGAGTTCTTTAATGTCTTTGACGAGGTCAAGGAACTTCCGCCACAATGGGAAATTATGTTTTGTATTGATTTAGTAGATGGAACCAGACTTATTGTTATGCCTCGTAGGAGAATGGTGCCTAGAGAATAACGAGAGTTAGAGGTTCAAGTGAACGATCTTTGAGTAAAGGATTCATTGGGAGAAGGGTATCTAGTGGGGTGCACCAGTAGTGTTTGCGACCAAGGCTAATCGATAACTATGATTGTGTGTGGATTATTGTGAGCTGAATAAGGTGACCAAGAAGAACAAATATCCATTACCGAGAATCAATGACTTGTTCGATCAGCTTCACACAACCAAGGTGTTTTCCCAAATGGATTCGGCGATGAGATTTCACCAACTGAGAGTGGCTTGGGATATTGTGCTAGACTGCTTTTAGGATATCATTCGGATTTTATGAGTGGCTGGTGATGCCATTTGGATTGACTAATGCACCAACATGTTTTGTAGATCCAATGTGACGACCCAAACTTCCCAGTAAAGGAAAGCCTGAATTGCTTTGAGAACAACACACATCAGAGGACAAACTGAAGAACATTTTATTGCTGATTACAACAATTACATCAGAGTACAAGAATATCACAGAGTATGAATACTTATTACACAATTGAAATACAATAATATCAGAGATTTAAATTACATTTAAATAGCAGCGGAAAAATATTACAAATACACAACCGAAAGGAATACACGGATACAGAGCTTTCCGAATATCGCCTCAGCTGTAGACCAGGATCCTGTAAATATATCTGCAAAAAGCTACCCGACTGCCCGTGTGGAAAATATGGGCACTCGAGTTTGCCAGTGAAACAAACTACAGGTCAGTCATGGGACTAGTATGAGAAATCTTAATTTAACTATCTAATAATAAGGCTAATCACAGGACCACGCCGCTAACGCGGAACGGGTTTACTCCATTGGATTGCCAGTGCATAAAATAAAGTAAATCGTTTAAACAACGCAATGCTTTTTAGAAAAATGAAACCATTATAAGACCCAAGTCCCATCACACAATGCAACGCAAACCGAAGGATAGGGTTTTACCTTATAATGGTCAAAAGATGCTTGATACGATAAAACGGATTGAGTATTAGTGTGTATATATGTGGATATATATATATTTCAAAAAACAATATTCAATCATAATGTATTAATCATAGACGGCATAGTACCCCATCCTACTATGTCGCCATACTAGTTCTACAATCAAAACCGCAAGGTCGTATTGGAAATTGGATTTCCATCATGAGTCGAGGCTAGGGGAAAGATCCTCTCCAATTCGAGACACTCTAGTAAATGCCTCAGGATCCCCCGCAGTGAACCCTTGGATGCGGTAGGGCCGGTCCCCGCCTATCGGCAGTGGATTAGTTATGCCTGAACACACGTTTCCCGATTCCTTTGAACCTATAGTATGACCACTAACAGCCTATAAAAATCCGAGGCACCTCAAAATCCATCAGCCACATAAGTAAAATGCAGCCAGTTTAAGCACTGACACTACCAATAGCTAGAAAGAAACGTGTACACTCCCTACGGTCCATATCCCGTTTTTGACTCATACTGGGGTGTGAGGCTTGCGAAGTCACGATATACACAAAGCTATGCCGTAATAGGTTATGCTTTGATCATCCCACAAGGCCCTGCTTTTCAACAAAAGCCTTGATCAATTGCATCTTGGCGTGCCACATTGACAATTCACGCCATGCGATCAATCACTATTAATATATACCAGGGTGTTAAGTAGAGAATAAATCCTCCACCACCAAACAGACATACATTAACAGAAATCGATTTAATTCACATGGAACAAAATCCAATGTCAGACACGCATCCATTTACTAGCTTATGCTCTGGGTCTGAGCGAAAACCAAATCCGAACAATCAACAATAGTCCGGACGGCCACTACTGAAGCCCCTTCAAGGTAGCTACTCCCATCAAGGGTCTCTGTAGCAACACATCCATTCGATGTGAAGATCGTCGGTCTTCAACCACCGTCTTCATCTTTGACTCTTCATCGTCGTAGTAATTATTCGGAATGAGTTAAACCCGGTCTTTCCGAATAACTCTCGTATTTTTATAATTAAAAATCGAGTACTATAAAAACACATCCAACGCCTTATTCCAATTCATAATATTCTTCCAATAAAATATTCGCATTTTTTTATATCAAAGATAAACTCTTTAAATTATTCTTAAATCTTACTTTTGAAGATTTATTAAAAATCCAATTTGGTTTTAAATATAAAAAAATCATTATTCAATGATTATTTAAATTTAAGAAATAAATCTTATCTTTAACTGGGTTAAAGAACTAGTGTCATTTTAAAACATAGTTCACGGTAAACCCAAAATCGTCTTCCATAAAATATGGAATCTTTACATAAATCAAATTAATATATAATCGCTATAAATTTCTGTATCTGACCAAAACTATAAATGGAATAACGGCAAAGCCTCTTAAATTCCATATGTATTATCGGTCTTCTTTTACAGAAGCTTATCTCGGTTATTATAAATTCGAACTCCATTCAAACTCCAATTTAATATATTAAACTGGAAACTTCACTTTTGGAAAAATCCCATTAAATCTTAATAAAAGATTTACAAATTCCAAATCATAATTTCACTGTCAGTTGGGTTAAAGAACACATGTCACTTAAAAACATGGTTCACAATAAACTCAACTCACATTTCATCTTATTTCAATTACTAAATAGTAAATATAATTGAAAACTTTAATAATCTAAACTAAAGATTATTCTTTTCAAACGGGGCTTAAGAACAGTGTTATTTAAGACACTATTCACGACAAACCCAAATCCAATTTATTCGATTTAATTACAATTAAATATTGACAAATTGAAAAGCTTCATTAAATCTAAACTTAATGATTTATTTTAGTTAATAACTAGTTCATTTCAATAAAAATATATCCTTCTAAAATATATTCTTTTTCTAAAATATTCTTTATTGGAATGTGACTCAATCATCAACCATATATTACATGTAATCAATAATCATGACAAATAATTATCAAGCATCCAAATAACAACCAAAGTGGATTCTACACTAAATGTTGGGACTAGTGTAAGTCAAATATCGTCCCAACACCCGTATGGGGTTTCATCCAACAATCAGATAATAAATTATTTGTGCACTTGGGCGCTGTGTAAAAAAAATGTATCATCCCAATCACATAAACAAGTCGGATGACTTGTAAATGGAAGTGTAATACTCATTTTGAATATACTAACAATATATTTAACATATCAAACATTACAACATCACACACATCTATTCCAAGCCCTCACTAATATCATATTTATAACCTATGATCTTTTTATAGTAACTAATCGACAATAAAGATATTAACTTTTATTTCAAATCTTTTTGTGTAATCCCTTTTTATGACCAAAACGTAAATTTGGTGTAACTCTTTTTAATGACCAAAATGACTACTTTGGTTAAACTCTTTTTAATGTAAACAAAACTATATATATTTTAATCTACTCCCATTTAATGTACACAAATGTTCATTATTGTTTAATCCTTTTTAATACACAAAAATGTTCATTTTCATTTCATTCCTTTAAAAGTGATAAGAACGTCTCTTTTTATACTAATTCTTTTTAAAGTGACAAAATTTTGTAATCTTGTCTAATTTCTTTTAATGTACAAAATATGATACCTTTGTCTAATCCTTTCAATGTAACAAAAAGGATAATTTTGGCTAATCTTTTTAATGTAAACAAAATATGATAAATTTATCTAATCTTTTCAATGTACCAAAATATGATGATTTTGGCTATTCTTTTTAATGTAAACAAAAACATAATTTTGTCTTCAATCTTTTAAAGTAAACAAAAATGCTAACTTTTCTTTAATCCTTTTAATTGATCAAAATGAAATTTTTCTCTTAATGAATAAAAATGTATTTTTGTTTTAATCCTTATTAATGATCAAAATGTGTACTTTTACTTCATCCTTTTTAATGTGACAACAATGTCCATTTCCAATTCATTCTTTTTAATGTATAAAAATATACATTTCTAATTCATTCTTTTAATATAAACAAAATGTGATGATTTTGTCTAAATCTTTTTAATGTAAACAAAATGTGAATTTTGTCTAATTTTTTTAAATATACAAAAACGTATATTTCCTTTTCTAATCCTTTTAGATAACCAAAATGTATATTTTTATCCAATCCTTCTAAATGACCAAAAATGTTATTTCTATTTCACAAATCATGTTTTGACCAAAATGCTATTTTTATTTCACAAATCATGTTTTGACCAAAATGCTATTTTTATTTCACAAATCATGTTTTGACCAAAATGCTATTTTTATTTCACAAATCATGTTTTGACCAAAATGCTATTTTTATTTCAATAACATATTTCTAATCAAAAATGTCATTTTGATATGCATAATACATTTCAAATAAAAATGTCAAGTTTACTTTAATGTCACATCTTACAAAGAAAATGTTAATTTTTCTTAAATGTCACATTTTACAATGGAAATGTTAATTTTACTTTAATGTGTATTTTCTAACAGAAAATGTTATCTTCATTCTATCATGATATTTTTATTTAAAATGATAATTCTAAATAAAATGATATTTTTATTTCTAATGCAACATTTCCTAACAAAATGTTATCTCTTATCTAACATGACAATTTAATGCTAATATAACATTATCTAACTGAAAAGACAATTATAAATTAATATAACATTTTCTAACTAAAATGAAAATTTTATAATAACATGGCAATTATATAACAAGAATGTTTATTTTGTCTCAATCAATTTATTTTGACAACAACAACAAATTTGTTTTCAACCAATTCATTTTGATAAAAATAACAAATTCGTTATTCCGACAAAATGACAATTCTTTTATCCCAACAGTTTTATTCAGCGACAAAAACGATCTATATGTTTTTACAATTTTATTATAACACCATATCACCCAATTAACAGATCTGTACATAACTCAATCATAGAATCAAATCACGTCTCATACCAAACAGAATTTTACAGCGAACTGGTAATAACACAATCATAAATAATTTTAATTATTTAAGAAGAAGGAATAAAATAGAATTTCTCACCGTGCTTTTAAATTCTGAATAATTTAGGATTGAACTTTGACCAAAATCTGAACTGCTCCTTTTCTGTCCCGATCAGTTCTAAAACGTAGTATTTTCCATTGCGAACCCAACGCTTCGAAAATCATTCGATTCCGACCTAAAACGGATGAGTTATCGCTTTTTAAACATTTGATTACATTGTTTATATAAATTAATTAAATAAATAAAGAATTTAACCCTTCTTCTATCTTTTTGTCTGTAAACCGCTCATTACAGAACCCATCGCACCAAATAGGAAACCCACCGTCGCACCACCATAGGACCCACCATCGACCGATCCGACTTTGCCACCTCACGCGCCGGAGCGCCGCCGTCCAACGCCCAGAGTCACGTCAAACTCGGTGGGTCCCACGCTTGGGAAAATGGACCTGAACGACGCGAGTTTGGAGCTCCGCCCCGGCCACCCTGATGATCAATCTTCGATCATAACCGCTAAGAGTATAGAGCTTGAGATGCTCTTCCACGTTTGCTTAGGAGTTGGATGGAATTATTGAATCGATGTCATGAATTTGATGAAAGAAGATCGAACGAATTCAGCCATTGATTTCATATACGGCGGCTACGTACATCTGAATTAGTGTTTACTGTATCCCATCGTATTTATACCGTATTTTCCTTTATTAATTAATTATTTAATCATTTAATTCAAGAAAACATTTGTTTGTTGATATTAACTCTGAATCGAATCCAACGAATGTCGCCCCTAGCCAAATACCCCCCGCTCCGGACCCTATGGAATAGGTTTCGTAGCCCAATTCAATTGTTACGATATGAATTTCTTTAAATTACAATATAAATCATTTAATTATTAATTCAAACGTACATTTTAAATTACCGGGGCCACATACGAACTCTAAATATTACAGAAAAATTATTTCTAGCTTTGTTTTGATGATACAGTCCTAACAAAATTAATTTCGTCGAATTCCGAGACCGTTTGAAAAATGACCTTTTTCAAGTCGATTAAATTTGACCGAAATTGACAATACACATTTTTCTTTGCCACGCTCACATATTAATTCGAAAAATTATGAAAATTTAAACCTAGCAATAACTTGACATTCCGGTTCCAACAAAAGTGGTTTCGTCGAAAACCGAGGTGGTTTGAAAAATGGCTATTTTTAAGGGCTGTATATTATATTAAAATAAATATAAATTCTACAGCGACTTTTCTAAATGTTAAACTGGACATAACTTTTGATTTATAAAACGAAATTTCAAATTTTCAGATTCGTTAGAAAGATATGATTAAACAGATTTAAATATTTCTTGTTTCGCTCAATCCTGACTTATTTTGAACCCGGTACAGTCAGTCAAAGTTCAAATTCAAATTTTCAAACTGCAGCGCTGTTTTAAACTCCTTTTAGAATTAAATTAAATTTATTCGTTTTAAAATAAATTTTTAGTCGTTCTTATTTAAAATAAATTATTTTAAATATTAAAAATCCATTAAAATTTCTAAAATAAAAATTTTAAATTGGCCCCAAAATTCTGGGTTGTTACAATCGCCCCCACTTAAAATCTTTTCGTCCTCGAAAAGGAACGAAGCTAATAGTTGTTCAGTTAACCAACTCAACTTTAAATTTCTATTTATTGTTTTCAATAATTTTATTAGTTAAAGTAATTATTCCAATAATTTTATTAGCTAAACTAATAATCAAACATCACAACCAGCAATCAATTAGGTGATTAACTTTTCAAATATATATAACTTTTATATATAACCAAAAATCATATTTTTAGTGCAAATCACAACAATGTGTACTAACTAAGTTTTGGTTCTCATACCAGTCAATGGAAACATATAGATATATCACTTTCGAAACTCGAGAATAAATACTAGTAATGCTGCAGCATTATCAGAATTATTCCCAGGCGGCTAGAGGGTGATTCTATATCTATCGAGTATATTAAAACTTCGAATATCCGTTAATTACTCGTATATTCAAAATCCTTATATATCGATTGTCCACATTAAAATATAATAATATACTCAAATACGTACTTCAAGATAAAATTTTCGAAACTAAATTTTTGTTTTCATTTTAAAGAAAATAATACTCTTTACACACGTTCTAGGATACTACTGATACCATCTCTAACGAATTATTCTTATTGGATATTACTAATCCAATCTCTGATGAATTCTTTCGTTCGGTTCTAATTTGTTTTGTTCTCGAGCTCTGTAAACCTGACTCTGATACCACATGTGACGACCCAAACTTCCCAGTAAAGGAAAGCCTGAATTGCTTTGGGAACAACACACATCAGAGCACAAACTGAAGAACATTTTATTGCTGATTACAACAATTACATCAGAGTACAAGAATATCACAGAGTACGAATACTTATTACACAATTGAAATACAATAATATCAGAGATTTAAATTACATTTAAATAGCAGCGGAAAAATATTACAAATACACAACCGAAAGGAATACACGGATACAGAGCTTTCCGAATATCGCTTTAGCTGTAGACCAGGATCCTGTAAATATATCTGCAAAAAGCTACCCGACTGCCCGTGTGGAAAATATGGGCACCCGAGTTTGCCAGTGAAACAAACTACAGGTCAGTCATGGGACTGGTATGAGAAATCTTAACTTAACTATCTAATAATAAGGCTAATCACAGGACCACGCCGCTAACGCGGAACGGGTTTACTCCATTGGATTGCCAGTTCATAAAATAAAGTAAATCGTTTAAACAACGCAATGCTTTTTTAAAAATGAAACCATTATAAGACCCAAGTCCCATCACACAATGCAACGCAAACCGGAGGATAGGGTTTTACCTTATAATGGTCAAAAGATGCTTGATACGATAAAACGGATTGAGTATTAGTGTGTATATATGTGGATATATATATATATATATTTCAAAAAACAATATTCAATCATAATGTATTAATCATAGACGGCATAGTACCACATCCTACTATGTCGCCATACTAGTTCTACAATCAAAACCGCAAGGTCGTATTGGAAATTGGATTTCCATCATGAGTCGAGGCTAGGGGCAAGCTCCTCTCCAATTCGAGACACTCTAGCAAATACCTCAGGATCCCCCGCAGTGAACCCTTGGATGCGGTAGGGCCGGTCCCCGCCTATCGGCAGTGGATTAGTTATGCCTGAACACACGTTTCCCGGTTCCTTTGAACCTATAGTATGACCACTAACGGCCTATAAAAATCCAAGGCGCCTCAAAATCCATCATCCACATAAGTAAAATGCCAGCCAGTTTAAGCACTGACACTACCAATAGCTAGAAAGAAACGTGTGCACTCCCTACGGTCCATATCCCGTTTTTGACTCATACTGGGGTGTGAGGCTCACGAAGTCACGATATACACAAAGCTATGCCGTAATAGGCTATGCTTTGATCATCCCACAAGGCCCTGCTTTTCAACAAAAGCCTTGATCAATTGCATCTTAGCGTGCCACATTGACAATTCACACCATGCGATCAATCACTATTAATATATACCAGGGTGTTAAGTAGAGAATAAATCCTCCACCACCAAACAGACATACATTAACAGAAATCGATTTAATTCACATGGAACAAAATCCAATGTCAGACACGCATCCATTTACTAGCTTATGCTCTGGGTCTGAGCGAAAACCAAATCCGAACAATCAACAATAGTCCGGACGGCCATTACTGAAGCCCCTTCAAGGTAGCTACTCCCATCAAGGGTCTCTGTAGCAACACATCCATTCGATGTGAAGATCGTCGGTCTTCAACCACCGTCTTCATCTTTGACTCTTCATCGTCGTAGTAATTATTCGAAATGGGTTAAACCTGGTCTGTCCGAATAACTCACATATTTTTATAATTAAAAATCGAGTACTATAAAAACACATCCAACGCCTCATTCCAATTCAGAATATTCTTCCAATAAAATATTCACATTTTTTTATCAAAGATAAACTCTTTAAATTATTCTTAAATCTTACTTTTGAAGATTTATTAAAAACCCAATTTGGTTTTAAATATAAAAAAAATCATTATTCAATGATTATTTAAATTTAAGAAATAAATCTTATCTTTAACTGGGTTAAAGAACTAGTGTCATTTTAAAACATAGTTCACGGTAAACCCAAAATCGTCTTCCATAAAATATGGAATCTTCACATAAATCAAATCAATATATAATCGCTATAAATTTCTGTATCTGACCAAAACTATAAATGGAATAACGGCAAAGCCTCTTAAATTCCGTATGTATTATCGGTCTTCTTTTACAGAAGCTTATCTCGGTTATTATAAATTCGAACTCCATTCAAACTCCAATTTAATATATTAAACTGGAAACTTCACTTTTGGAAAAATCCCATTAAATATTAATAAAAGATTTACAAATTCCAAATCATAATTTCACTGTCAGTTGGGTTAAAGAACACATGTCACTTAAAAACATGGTTCACAATAAACTCAACTCACATTTCATCTTATTTCAATTACTAAACATAATTGAAAACTTTAATAATCTAAATTAAAAGATTATTCTTTTCAAACGGGGCTTAAGAACAGTGTTATTTAAGACACTATTCACGACAAACCCAAATCCAATTTATTCAATTTAATTACAATTAAATATTGACAAATTGGAAAACTTCATTAAATCTAAACTTAATGATTTATTTTAGTTAATAACTAGTTCATTTCAATAAAAATATATCCTTCTAAAATATATTCTTTTTCTAAAATATTCTTTATTGGAATGTGACTCAATCATCAACCATATATTGCATGTAATCAATAATCATGACAAATAATTATCAAGCATCCAAATGACAACCAAAGTGGATTCTACACTAAATGTTGGGACTAGTGTAAGTCAAATATCGTCCCAACACCCGTATGGGGTTTCGTCCAACAGTCAGATAATAAATTATTTGTGCACTTGGGCGATGTGTAAAAAAAAATTATCGTCCCAATCACATAAACAAGTCGGATGACTTGTAAATGGAAGTGTAATATTCATTTTGAATATACTAACAATATATTTAACATATCTGTAACGACCCAGAAAATCTGAACCAATTTAAAATTTTTAAATTGGCTAAAATAATGGATTTTAAATATTTAAAATAAATATTTTAAATAATGGCAATGAAAACTGAGTTTGAATCGACAATTGAAAACGAATATAATTAATTATAATTATAATTATAAACAAGGCCTGAAATGGCGTGGCAGTTTCAAAAATTGAATTCAAACTTTGTCGGACTATACCGGGTGCAAAACATTCCGGATTTTAGTGAAACCAAAAATATTTAAATCTGTTAGTGAATATCTTTCTAACGAATCCGACCAATCGAAATTTGATAGCGGGAATCAAAAGATATGTCCAGTTGAAAATTCTGAATAGTCGCTATGGAATTCAGGCCCTTAAAAATGAACATTTTGCAAATGACCTCGGATTTCGACGAAACCACTTTTGTTGGATCCGCAGTGTCAAGTTATTGCTAGGTTTCAAATTTCATAATTTTTCGAATCAATATGTGAGCGTGGCAAAGGAAAACGCGTTTGACCAGTTTCTGTTGATTTTAATCGACTGGAAATTGGCCATTTTTCAAACGGTCTCAGAATTCGACGAAACTAGTTTTGTTAGGACCGTATCGTCAATACGAGGCTAGAAAATATTTTTCTGGAATTTTTCGAGTTCGTATGTGGCCCCACTAATTTGAAATGTACGTTTAAAATTCAATATAGTGATTTAAATGTAAATTCAACGGAAACTGATTGTAACGATCAAATCAGCTTGCGATACATATCCCATTGTGTTCGTAATGGGGGTAAAACGCTATGGGCGACAGGCGGTAGGCCTCGTTTCGAGGTGGTATGTAAAAGTCAACCTTTTTGCAAAATATAAATAATTAAATAATAAGATAATAAAAATAATTTTAATTTCCCTCCCTCCCTTTATCCTTCTTTCTGCCCCCACCCCCCGATTCATTAAATCAGGAAACAAAAAAAAAAAAAAAGAGAAAAGAAGAAGGACGGAGCAGCAGCGACGCCACCGCCCGGACGACCGCCGAACCCCCCCCCCCCCCCCCACCGCGCGCCGATCCAGCTCCTCCCCCTCGCGAAGCATCCGCCCACCTCGAAGCCCTCGCGACGCATCCCCCCGTCGAATTAAATCGAGCAGCCTCCCCCTGAAGCCTCGACGCCACCACCACCGAGATCCAGTGCCTGCCGCCGACGTCTTCTTTTTCCCCTCCTTCTTCGCAGGTTAAGGTAAATTGTTTTTTTTTTATTTTATTTTTAATCTGAAAATTTTGATTTTAAAAAGCAATTTAAAAACTGATTTTAAAAAGTATTAAAACTGATTTTTTTTAAAGCATAAAAAAACTGATTTTCTTGAAAAGGAAAAAAATGATTTAAAACTGATTTTCTTGAAAAATAAAACTGATTGTAAAAGAAAACTGATTTTTAGAATGATTTATAAACTAATTTATTTTAAGATTTAAAATAGGAAAAAGGTTTAAACTTAAAAAGAAAAAAGGTTTAAACTTTAAAAGGAAAAGGTTTAAACTTTGAAATAGAAAAAGGTTTAATCTTTTAAAAGAAAAAGATTTGAACTTGCAAAAATAAAGATCATATTTTTAAAAAGAGAAAAAGATGGAATTTTTATTAGGTAGAAGGAGTAAGATATGATTTTTGTATTTTTAAAGTAATAAAAATATAATTTTTACATCATAGGAATAATAAAAATATGATCTTTATATATTTAATAGCGAAGTTAAAATGCAATTTTTATATATTGAATAACATACTAAAAATTCGATTTTTACATATGTAGAGAATACGGGCAACGAAAGCGACAAAAGGCGAGACTGGTGAAGATTTCTCTAAGGAAGAGTCGTAGTAGTTGGATAGCTATTGGTGAGATTTCTGATTTAAAAATATTATATATGTGTGAAATGAAAGTGAATTGCTATATATGAATATATATCTATATATATATACGCCCCTCGTCCACAAACCATGGACGAAATTTATTGGTTGAAATGGTTGTGAAAATTGATTGATAGCGAATGATTGTTTGGGATTGTTTGTGATTGATATTGGTTGATTGTGGTTGAAAAATACCCATTTGTGGTTGAGAAATATTTGGTTGAAACCACATAGGATTAGTTTGTGGAAATGAAATAAATATATACATGCCGCCTGCGTGCGAACTAGATGCATGATCCCCATTGTCAAAAACCACGAGGTTTTAAGGTAGAGCGAGGAGCCGTACTAGGGACGGTCCCGGTTTAACTACCCTGCCGTTATGCTACCGAAATTTTGAATAATATTCGTGTGTTTGAATTATTTTCATTTGCTTAAACTATATTTATTCATTGTATAGAAAACATTCATGTGTTGAATTGATATTCATTCGTTGATTAGAAATTCATGTGTTGAATGGTATTCATATTTTGAAATAAATCGTTTGATAATAAAAATCACATTTTTATCTATATATAGAAACTATAGAAAACATTCATGTGTTGAATTGATATTCATTCGTGGATTAGAAATTCATGTGTTGAATGGTATTCATATTTTGAAATAAATTGTTCGATGATAAAAATTCTATTTTTATCACCTACATGAACTATATAGAAAAATAGTGTTTTAAAATGAATTGTTTTACAATAAAAATCACATTTTTATTGTATGCATAAACCGTTGAAATGTGAAGTGTTAAAAATAGCCACTTGTTCAAAATAAACATATATGAGTAAAAATATTCATTAATTAGCTAATGAAATGATTTGCACCTATTTATGTAACATTAGAATGAATGGTGTTTTTAAACCAAATAGAAATCAAATATGAAGTTGAATAGAAAAGGATAAATGATAAGAACTGTATATATATGTACATGCATATTCATTGAACAGGTTATAGCAAAGGGGCTAGAGAAGAGGAATAAAATTTTGTGCCCGACAAATAGGTACACATTTACTGTTTTGTTTGGGTGATGATTTTATGAGCCTATTGGCTAGCCGCTTGGCTCTTTCTTTTTCTTTTTGAGATTAGAAGGACCGGGAACGCTATTTGCGATTTCCCGATGCTCCCGGTGCAGGGGAGGTTATGGCGAAATTTTCCAAAATTTTAAGGTGTTAGAAAAATATTTGAAGTGAAAACGATATGGAAATCATTGAATGAACTATATTTATATAAATATATAAATATAAATAAAATTAAAAAGAAACGAGGCCGTGCAGTTCGTATTTTGGAACCGTGATTTCAAACGACTAGTGCGGGAAATCCGACCATTGGATTTTCCCGAAACCTCAACCGTCGGGTTCGCCTTGGAAATATCTTCCCAACGGCACCAACCTTGTAAAAATCCAACGGTTGGATTGTCTGGAATGTTTAATTCAAATCTGAAGAAAAACAGCGCCAGAAGCGATTATATTTATATATATATAAATATAATTATATATTTAATCGAATAACGACGCTGCAGTTCGTAATTTGAAATCGAAAATTCAAACGATTGTACCGGGAGATCCGACCGTCGGATTTTCCCGAAACTGGAACCGTTGGATTCGTTTTGAAAAGACCTTTCTAATGATGTAAATTTTGTGAAGATCCAACGGTTTGATTTTCAGAGATGTGTAAATCAAATCTGAAGAAAAACAGCGCCACGGCCGCTTTATGGCCCGAAGCGTCGTTTTGAATAAATTAGCTATTTTAAAATAAATAAAAATAGCGATAAATAGTTATAAAATATCATAAGCGATATGGAATGGAAATAAACTGAATTTGCTTGATTTATGTGGCTTTTGATGGTTGAATGTGTTTGGTGTGAAAATTACATTAAAGAACACAATTGGTGTTGTCGAATAATTTAACCATTGAAATAAATTGATTTGAAATTCTAAATATACGTGAATTATTTGAGAAGGCCGAGTTAATTCTTATTTCAAATAATTGACCGACGATTGAAGGTCGAAGATGGAGACGATGGTCGAAGACCGGAGATCTTCACCTCGTTTGGATGGTAACCGAGGTCCTGATTGGGAGGCATCCCGAAATATGGATAATGAGTGGTGATCGTCCAGACGTACGTGGTGATCGAAGGGTTTGCGAGGTATTTAGTGCCTCCGGTTTCGTTCAGACCCAGAACGGACTTGTAAATGGACTGTGTGTCTGACATTGGAGTTTATTCTGTGTTGATTGATTTCTGTTAAATATACATCTGTTTGGCGGCAGAGAATTTATTCTTTTGCTTAACGCCCTTCTCTGAGACGCACGAGCTCAGAGGTTGTATATCGATGGACATCAGTCGCATGGCATGAATTGCCTGTGTGGCATGCTAAGATGCAGTGATCAGGGCTTCTGTTGAAAAGCAAAGTCTTGTGGTGATGATCAAAGCACCGCCTGTGTGGCGTAGCTTTGTGTATAACGTGAATTCGCGAGCCTCACACCCCGGTATGAACCTAAAACGGGAGAGGACATCAGGGAGGGCCTGCGTTTCTTTCTAGCTAGGGTGGTGTCAGTGACCTACCAGCCCTGACATTTATATACTTTTCACCTATGTGGTTGTTGCTGTTGCGAGGCGCCTCGGTTTGATCGGACGATCCGGGTCCGATGGAGTCATTCGTTGGCTCGTTTACGCCCCAAAGGGCGGGGAGACGTAGTGTTCAGGCATAATAATCCACATCGGTGGACCGGCCCTGACGATCCAAGGGGCAGTTGCGGCTGTTCCTGAGACACGGGCTAGAGCGTCTCGAATTCGGTAAGGACTATCTTTTGCCTTGGTTCATGACGGAAATCCAATTTCCAAATACGTGATCGTGCGGTTTTGATTGTATATATATATGGCGACATGATATATGGTACCCATGCCGTCTATGATTGATAGTTATGATTTGAAATTGTTTTCAAAACATAAAAACACTAGCAATAATATCAAATGCCTTTGTTTTATTCGTATCAAGCATATTTTGGCCATTATAAGGTAAAACTCTACCTCCGGTTTGCGTTGCATTGTGTGATGGGAACTGAGTCTTATAATGGCTTCATTTTTATAAAAAGCATAGCGATGTTTAAAAGAAAGATTTGTTTTAAAGCACTGGCAATCCAATGGAGTAAACCCGTTCCACGAAAGTGGCGTGGTCCTGTGATTAGCCAATTATATATGTGTTGAGTGGATTTCTCATACCAGTCCTTGTTGCTGGCCCTGTGTGGGCTGGGTACGCGTGATAGGGGGTTCTCGCTTCGCAGTTTGGTGGCGAACGGGAGACTCTTACCCCTACATGTCCCTGTTGAGGGTTGGTTCGCCAGTGGGCGCGAGACTCGAGAGGGTCGCCGTAAAACAAGTGGTTGGGGTACCATTGGGAGCCACGGTGGGTTTTACCTGCTGTACTAGAGGATGAAGGGATGGTTGCAAAGCCTACCGGATTTCGCGGTAACTTCTCATCGTGGTATCAGAGCTTTGGTTAAGCTTAGTTCTGGAATATAACATTTGAACGAACTCGTCAGAAATAGAACCAGTAGTGTTCTAGGATGGGTAACTCTATACAGATAGGATCAGCAATATCCTAGTATGAGTAAAGCAGAATGAAATTACACCTCGATAGACACATTTACGCTTGAAGTATATGTTTCTATGTTTTAAAATATCTTTTCTGTGACCTGACACTTGATCTGCTAATTGCAGAAGTACTAGGAAAATGAGTGCCAGAAACAGAAGGAATACAGAACCCGATCTAGAGGCTCTATTCAAGAGATACCGAAATCTGGGTGGAGCCCAATTCTCGGGCAATGAATCTATTATTCAAACTCAAGCTTGGATGAGTTCTGTCGAAAGAATCTTTGAGCATATCCAGCTGAGAGAAGACCAAAAACGGTTAGTAGCATCTTGGGCACTCAAAGAAGAAGCTTTAATCTGGTGGGAATCAATCATCACAAATAATCCAGAAGGTGATATCACCTGGGACAGGTTCAAAGTGATTTTCCTGGAAAGATTTACTCCTCCCGAAGTAACCGAGAGATTATGTGATGAATTTTCTTATCTAATGCAAGGTGATTTGACCATTCCCGAATATCATAAGAAATCCAATGAACTTGCTCACTTTGCTCCCCATCTGATTCAGAATACAAAGGTTAAAAACAAATTGGTTGTTGTATTGTGGGATTGTAGATTTATCAAACCACTTTCGACTTTATTCCTTTTCGGGGACGAAAAGTTTTAAGTGGGGGAGATTGTAACGACCCAGAAAATCTGAACCAATTTAAAATTTTTAAATTGGCTAAAATAATGGATTTTAAATATTTAAAATAAATATTTTAAATAATGGCAATGAAAACTGAGTTTGAATCGACAATTGAAAACGAATATAATTAATTATAATTATAATTATAAACAAGGCCTGAAATGGCGTGGCAGTTTCAAAAATTGAATTCAAACTTTGTCGGACTATACCGGGTGCAAAACATTCCGGATTTTAGTGAAACCAAAAATATTTAAATCTGTTAGTGAATATCTTTCTAACAAATCCGACCAATCGAAATTTGATAGCGGGAATCAAAAGATATGTCCAGTTGAAAATTCTGAATAGTCGCTATGGAATTCAGGCCCTTAAAAATGAACATTTTGCAAATGACCTCGGATTTCGACGAAACCACTTTTGTTGGATCCGCAGTGTCAAGTTATTGCTAGGTTTCAAATTTCATAATTTTTCGAATCAATATGTGAGCGTGGCAAAGGAAAACGCGTTTGACCAGTTTCTGTTGATTTTAATCGACTGGAAATTGGCCATTTTTCAAACGGTCTCAGAATTCGACGAAACTAGTTTTGTTAGGACCGTATCGTCAATACGAGGCTAGAAAATATTTTTCTGGAATTTTTCGAGTTCGTATGTGGCCCCACTAATTTGAAATGTACGTTTAAAATTCAATATAGTGATTTAAATGTAAATTCAACGGAAACTGATTGTAACGATCAAATCAGCTTGCGATACATATCCCATTGTGTTCGTAATGGGGGTAAAACGCTATGGGCGACAGGCGGTAGGCCTCGTTTCGAGGTGGTATGTAAAAGTCAACCTTTTTGCAAAATATAAATAATTAAATAATAAGATAATAAAAATAATTTTAATTTCCCTCCCTCCCTTTATCCTTCTTTCTGCCCCCACCCCCCGATTCATTAAATCAGGAAACAAAAAAAAAAAAAAAAGAGAAAAGAAGAAGGACGGAGCAGCAGCGACGCCACCGCCCTGACGACCGCCGAACCCCCCCCCCCCCCCCCCCACCGCGCGCCGATCCAGCTCCTCCCCCTCGCGAAGCATCCGCCCACCTCGAAGCCCTCGCGACGCATCCCCCCGTCGAATTAAATCGAGCAGCCTCCCCCTGAAGCCTCGACGCCACCACCACCGAGATCCAGTGCCTGCCGCCGACGTCTTCTTTTTCCCCTCCTTCTTCGCAGGTTAAGGTAAATTGTTTTTATTTTATTTTATTTTTAATCTGAAAATTTTGATTTTAAAAAGCAATTTAAAAACTGATTTTAAAAAGTATTAAAACTGATTTTTTTTAAAGCATAAAAAAACTGATTTTCTTGAAAAGGAAAAAAATGATTTAAAACTGATT
>JASFAX010002682.1:0-45045 GCA_030737875.1 Allium sativum | reverse complement strand
TTTGATTTTCTTTTTGATTGGAGAATGCCTAGACATGCATTTTTGTAGTTGTACCGATCAGCCCATACGAAGGAGGTGCTGGCAAAATTTTTTGAAAATTTAGGGAGTTCGAAAAAATTTCAAAATTTTTAGAAAACTTTTGTTAACAAAAAGTTAATGTTCAATTGGAAATTGAAGTTGTGAATTTCTGAATGAATTAAAAATTAATAGATTGGTTGTGTAGTAAGGATGTTTAGGTAAGTGTAGAGTCGCATGAATAGATTATGGGAAGTTAATAAGGTGTAACACTTTTTTCTACTTAGTAATTTCGCGGACGAAATTCTTTTAAGGGAAAAGAATGTAACATCTCGTATTTTTCAACATTTAACGTTTAACAATTTAAAACATTTAAATATCTGAATTGAGTTTAAAATGGGTGTTAATATAAAGTTCATTTATTCAATTTATTAAATAGGAATATTTTATTCGGTAAATGAAAGTGTTTATAATCAATTGATTATGTAATCGATATTATTAATAAGTGAAAATAGTGATGTTTCAAACGTTCTTAGAATTTGACTAAATAAATTCCATTGGATCCGTAATAATGTATTATTATCGGAGTTCGAATTTCGCAACGTTTGGATTTAACGATTGAACATATGATCAGAAAACGTTTAGAAATAATTAAATCGAATATAATTAAATCATCAATTTAAATTGACATCTTATCCATTCGATCAAATTTGACCTTGGAACCTGTTTCAGTGTGTTCAGAATGGTGGTATAACCCTAGGAATGGTGTTTGTTGCGCTCAAATTGAAGTCCAAAATTTCATGATATTTTACGTTAAATAAAATCACATCAGTTCAAAATAAATTGGGTAGCGGACCTATATATTTTCTAACATATGTTACATTTAATTACATACTATTCCTTTAAACCAAAGAAATTATGCAATCTTATCCAAAGTAGCTGCTTCGTTCTTTCTCTTCTATCATCCATCAAGAAACGTTGCAAGCCTACTTCTTCCAAATGTCAATGCCTAGCCTGGTTGAAGTCGACGATCTTCTTATCCTTATGTCTCCCCCCTATAAATTAGCTTTGGTGATCGGTTCTTCCATCACAAAAACAACAAATAATTTAGCCATTTTCTTTTTTCTTTTCCTTAGACAAAACGAAGTCTATTAATCCCTCAAGCCATTGGAAACCATTTTTTCCATCCCATTTTTCCAAATCGCGAAATCAGATCGACCTCTGTATACATAAAAAAGGATTTGCGAAATCAAATCACAATTTGAATTTGTGAGTTTTCTCGAACTCGAACCAGACGATTGCAAACCATGGATCACGATTTCAACCACGATTTTCTCTAAAGCTCGACGTCACCGAGTTTGAAGCACTCACGAAGAAGTGGTTGTCACCGGTTGTTCTGGAATTTATGGAGGCGGGCGCTGCAAGGTTAGAGAAGTCGATGGTGGTGATTACAACTAACTGGAGTTCGAAGCTAGCAGATGAATGGAGTTCAATACATCTATGCGAGCTGGGTTGAATTACAGGAGGGTGTGATTCTATAGGGTGCGATACTGATGGACATCGAAGGGTGTTGGGAGTCAAACTAGGGGATATCGTGGCTCGACAATAGGATGTAGAAGCTCAATCCCTATTTTTCTAGGAAGTTGGTTTCTATGAAGTTTGGGAGGGTGCAACACTATAGCAATATGGGGACGGTCTGTGTTGAACTGGAGTGCGGGTTTGTGGTTCTGGAGTGATGCAGATATAATGAGGGAGACTGGAGTTGTGTATTAGGTGGAGTTCCATTTCTCGTTGACAAACTGGGATGTTTGAGGGATAGGCTATGGGGTATTTGGGTGAGGATGTACTGATGGAGTCGAGACAGTATGCAATAATGTGGGTGGCATGTCAGTGGTAGCACTGGTGGCTATAAGTGATAAGAAGCGAATGGTGGAGTTGATTGGCAAGTTGCTTCATCGGTTAGTCGAATAATTGGCAAAGCAATAAGGTGATTTAAAATTAAAATTTCATTGAATAATTTAATTGTTAATTTAAATTAAATAGTAGCTTATCGATAAATTAAATTAAATAATCATAGGTACGCAGTAAATTTCATTCGACTAGTTTCGTAGCCGACGATATAGAATTTAACAGGATATTCAACAATGGAAAAATCGAGGTGGGTTAAACTCACTTAGATAATTATTGGGAACTTTTTTTAATAGTTCAAATTTAATTTATTGTTTGTTAGATGATTATTGATTGATATAAAGTGATAATAGTATATATATGTAATAACCCGGAAATTCTGAACCAGTTTAAAATTTTTATTTTGGCAATTTTAGCGAATTTTGAATATTTAAAATGAATTATTTTAAATAATAACGACCAAAAATTTATTTTGAATGGAATTCGAGCGTATATATTATATACGTCGTCGTTAGAATATAAATAATTATATATAATTATAAAAGGAATTGAAAATGGCGCGATAGTTCGATAATTCGATTTCAAACTTCAATTGAATGTACCGGGTGCAAAACAATCCGGATTTTAGTGAAACCAAAAACATTAGGATCTAATTGAGAATATCTTTCCAACGAATCCGAAAAATCGAAATTTCATAGCGGGGGTCAAAAGATATGTCCAGTTGAAAATTCTGAATAATCGCTATGGAATTCAGGCCCTTAAAAATGTGAATTTTGCAAACGACATCGGATTTCGACGAAACCACTTTTGTTGGGTTCGTGATGTCTAGTTATTGCTAGGTTCCAAATTTCATAATTTTTCGAATCAATATGTGAGCTTGGCAAAGGAAAACACGTTTGACCAGTTTCAGTTGATTTTAATCGACTGGAAAATGGCCATTTTTTCAACGGTCTCAGAATTCGACGAAACTAGTTTTGTTAGGACCGTATCGTCAATACGAAGCTAGAAAATATTTTTCTGGAATTTTTCTAGTTAGTATGTGACCCCAGTAAATTGAAATGCGCGTTCAAATTCAATATATATAGTTATATGTTGATTTTAACGGAAACTGATCGAAACGATCGAATCAGCTTACGATACATATCCCATTGTGTTCGGAATGGGGGTAAAACGCTAGGGACGACAGTCGGCGGGTTTGATTTTGAATTCAAAATAGAAAGTTGCGTTTTGAATTTCAAAATAAATTAAATAATATAAAATAAAAAAAAAAACTCCCTTTCTCTCCTTTCCTTATACTCTGGCCCCCCCTTTTCATTCAATCAGATTCAACAGAAAAAAATAAATAAATAAAAATAGAAACCTAAATCGAAATCGCGCGCCGCCAGGGGGAGCACCACCGCACCCCGTCGCCCTCGTCGCCGCCGTCCAAGGATGCCGCCGCCCCCTGATCGATCGCCACCGCGCTGCCAGCGACCCCCCCCCCCCCCCGGGCTGCTGCCGCGGCCTCTTCTTCTTCTTCCTCCACACCACGCCGCCTTCTCCTCCTTCTCCAGTTCAAATTGCGAATCCCAAGCGCCACGTCGAACCCCGTGGAGCCCCCCCCCCTCCGCCTGCCGCCTGACGCCTGCACCGCTCTCCGCCCATCAGCACCCCCACGGTGTCGCCAACCCCACCCCCTTTAGCCTGTAAGTTTTATTTTGTTCGCTGCTTTGTTTTATTTATTTAAAGTAATTAAAAATAGGTTTTTTTAGTGATCTAAATTCAGTATATATACATATATAAACATTGTTTGATTTCAGTTTTAATCACACAAAGAAAGGATTTTTAGTGTTATAAAAATCCGATTTTCCAGTTTGGAAAGACGATATTTTTTAAAAGTGAAAAGACGATATTTTTTAAAAAATAGAAAAGATTAGATTTTTAAAATAGAAAAGATTAGGTAGTGTTTGGTTTACCATTTTAAGTTTTGGGTTTTCGTCCATACAAAAATGTGCACAACGCATGTAAATCATGGAAAACAAAAATTTTAGAAAACAAAGTTAATACACAAAATAAAAAACAACTTTTATCCATTTTTCATGTTTTGAGAAATGAGAGAAATATGGAGATCAAATCCTCATTTCATGATTGCTACATCCCCTCCGCGGTCCCCTCCATCTTGCTATCATTCTACCATTCCTCCTTCTACACCTTTAAAGTTTTGTAATTAATTTTGAAAACTAAAAATCCAAAACCCATTTTTAACCAAACACACCCTTAGATTTTTAAAATAGAAAAGATTAGATTTTTAAATTAGAAAAGGCGAAATCTTTATATAGAGAATAGCAAGGTAAAAATATAATTTTTATCTATATAGTAGCAATGTAAAAATAGAATTTTTATCCATATAGCGTGATAGTAAAAATTCGATTTTTATATATTGAATAGCATAGTAAAAATTCGATTTTTATATATTGAATAGCGAAGTAAAAATTCGAGTTTTATATATTGAATAGCGAAGTAAAAAATTCGATTTTTATATATTGAATAGCATAGTAAAAATTCGATTTTTATATATTGAATAGCGAAGTAAAAATTCGATTTTTTATATATAGTGGCTACGGGCAACGAAAGTGACAAAAGGCGAGAACGACGAAGATTTCTATAAATGAAGTGTCGTGAAGTTGGATAGCTATCAGTGAGAACTTCTCACTCTTCAATTTCTCTTTCTAGTTATATATATATATATATACATATATATATATATATACTAGGATGTAGACGGTGTTTAGTAGCACCCGACACCCGTCATCCACAGACCATGGATGGCTTGTTTGTTAAATTGTTTGGTTGCGTAGTTGGTTAGATTATTTGGTTTGAATTGAATTGTTTGGTGAAATGGAATGGATTTGATTGATGTGTGAATGGCGTGGGCCTTCACTAGACCGGGGATAAGGCTAGGCCTCGTCCCGTTTCTAGTATCGTGCCGTTATGCCGCCGAAATTTTCTAAAATAAGTTAGAAAAATAAAAACATCAATTTTATTTTGTAAATGAACTGAATAAAAATTCATGTGTTGAAATAAAATATTTTATCATTAAAAATATAATTTTTAACGTGGAAGTGAATAAAATAAAATATTCATTTACAAACCGGACGGTTTGTTTATGTACACCTATTTGAAGGACATTGATTGGGACGATAAATTTTACACATCGCCCAACTGCACAAATAAAATATGTGTTTGATTGTTTGAAACCCCACACGGGTGTTGGGATGAAATTTGAAGTTCACTCATCCTGATTGATTAAATATGTCGATCGATTGATTGACAGGCTGTTATAAGCGTTAGATATCTATATTTGATGCTTATACAGTGTAGTGCACTTTGGTTGATGGTTGATTATTTTTCAATGCTATTATATACGTGTGATGTATGAAAATCCATATAATTAATATTATATGGTAATTGATTGAGCCTCATTTCAATCGGGAAAATAAAGAATATTATAAAATAAAGGTTCATGTGTTGACAGTACTCATCCGTTGAGATTAGTCATGTGTTGAACGAAATATTCTAATAATAGAAATATTTGAAAAGGAAATATTTGAAAAAGAAATATTTGAAATAGAATATTTGAAAATAGAAATATATGAAGCGTGTTGATTAGATTGACGCCATTTTGACGTGAACGATATTTATATCGATTTTATTCATTTTTAAATGAATACTGAAAAGTGATTTCGAAATCGAATATTTTGAAATGAAATTTGAATTTGATTTGAATAGAAAACCAATTTGAATTGAATTGAATAGAAAACCAATTTCGAATTGAATTGAAAAGAAAACAATTTCAAATTGAAATGAATTGAAATCGATTTCGAAATGAATTGAATATAAAACGATTTCGAAATGAATTGAATATAAAACGATTTCGAAATGAATTGAATATAAAACGATTTCGAAATGAATTGAATATAAAACGATTTCGAAATGAATTGAATATAAAACGATTTCGAAATGAATTGAATATAAAACGATTTCGAAATGATTTGAATGGAAAACAAATTTGATTTGAATTGAATATATGACGAATTTGATTTGAATTGAATGGAAAACCAATTTGAATTCGAATTGAATAGAAAACGAATTGAATTTAAATTGAATGGAAAACGAAATGAATTCGAATCGAATTAAAATCGATTTGAATTGAAATCAAATATAAACGAATTTTAAAAAGAATTTATAATAGAAAATTCAATTTTGATTTGAATTTGAAGTAAAGGTTGAAATTGTTTTTGAAACGAATTCAAAACTATTTATAAATTTCGTTTTAAATAGTAATCGACAAAATATATATTATATATACTATATATATAATATAATGGCCTGAATAGAATGCGCCGCGCCGCGGTAGTTCGTAAATTTCGACCATTTATTTCAAACGGACATTACGGGAGATCCGACCGTCGGATTCTCCTAAAACTGGAACCGTTGGGTTCGTATCGAAGAGAGCTTTCTAACGAATATTAGAAATTTGAAATCTAACGGTTGGATTTGGAGATACGTCCAAATCAAATTTGAAAAAGGTCGTTGTAAGGGCAGTTCGATGGCCGTTGATGGAAATCGACTGTACGGGCCTTGTTAAAATTATTAAAAATAGTAATAATTTGTGTAAAATCATAAGAAATGATTTGGGAAAAATTGGGATGAAAAACTCCACATTTGAAAAGATAAAAATAGATTTTTATCGAAATGAACTAATTTTTAACTAAAATTAAAACCCATTTATTTTTAAATAAATAAATTAGATTTGAAATGGGTTGTAAATAGAATTGATTTGTCGGGTTATCGTGAAGGGTGTTTCAAATTACACTTGTTCTTTAACCCGGTACTAAATAGAATATGATTTGGGTTTGTCGTGAACTGTGTTTTGAATGACATTAGTCCTTTAACCCAGTAAAAGGAGTTTTAATGAATCTGCAATTATATTAAAATGTGAATCTATAATCTAAATTATCAAATTTAGAAAGTGAGCGAGAATGGAGTATCACCAGTTTTGCTCCCAGCGATAGTTAAATCTTTAATTAGATTTGAACGTGAAATGGTAATTAATTTTACCGATAACACTGTGGTGTTAGATATGGAGTATTACCAGTTTTGCTTCATGGGATGAATAGGTTGGGATTGGGAAATAAAATAAATAATTACTTCGGTGTGGTTTGCTAATTCCGACTAGTTTGGAAAACCATAATTTGGTTTGAAATGATATCCAAAGGAAGATTGAAGGATAAATTTAAAGAATTTATCTTGGATAAAATTAATGGGAACCTTTCCCTAAGAATGTGGTTTCGTGAATAAAAAGGATATTCTGCATTGGAATGAGGCGTATGTTGTGTTTGTGTAACATTTGTTTTTAATATACGCGGGTTGTTCGTAAAAACCGGGTTTTTGCCCATTCTGAATAACCGATTCGACGATAAGTCGAAGATGAAGACGGTGGTTGAAGACCGGAAGTCTTCACATCGTTTGGGTGATTACTGATGATCTTGATTGGGCTGTACACCCAAGATGAGGGAATCAGTTAGTGGTCGTCCAGACGTACTTGGGGATCGATGGATATGCGAGGAAAGTGCCTCCGGTTTCGTTCAGACCCAGAACGAAATTGTAAATGGATTGTGTGTCTGACATTGGATTTTATTCTGTGTTGATTGATTTCTGTTAAATATATATCTGTTTGGCGGCGGAGAATTTATTCTCTTGCTTAACGCCCTTCTCTGAGACGTACGAGCTTAGATGTTATATATCGTTAGATATCAATCGCATGGCATGAATTGCCTGTGTGGTACGCTGAGTTGCATGGATCAAGGCTTCTGTTGAAAAGCAAAGTCTTGTGGTTGATGATCAAAGCACGGCCTACGTGGCAGCTTTGTGTATAACGTGAATTTGCGAGCCTCACACCTCGGTATGAGTCAAAAACGGGATGAGGACCCAAGGAGAGCACGACGTTTCTTTCTAGCTATGGGTGGTGTCAGTGACCTACCAGCCCTGACATTTATATACTTTTCACCTTTGTGGTTTGGATGCGAGGCGCCTCGATTTTAGGTCTGTAAGGACCGGGAAACGTGTGTTCAGGCATAATTAATCCTCTAACGTAAGTGAGGACCGGCCTTGGAGGATCCCAGGATTGCCCAGAGTGTGTAGTCCTGAGGCATTTGCTAGAGTGTCTCGAACGCGGAGAGGAGCTTGCCCCTTGCCTCGACTCATGACGGAAATCCAATTTCCAATACGAGATATCTCGGTTTTAATTGTAGAACTAGTATGGCGACATAGTGGTATGGGACATTCATGTCGCCTATGATTTATATTTATGATTGAAATTGTTTTGACACTATACACTTATTATAGTATCAAATGATTTGTTTTAAACGTACCAAGCATGTTTGGCTATTATAAGGGAAAACCCTATCCTCCGGCTTGCGTTGCATTGTGTGATGGGACCTGGGTCTTATAATAGCTTCATTTTTCGAAAAAGCATTGCGTTGTTTATTGATATGCACTGGTATTCTTGGGAGGAAACCCGTTCCGTATTATACGGCGTGGTCCCTTGAATTACTCTCTTTTAAAATAAAGCTTTAAATAACTGTTTTAGTTCTCACACCAGTCACATGACTGACCTGGAGTTTATTGTTTTAACCTAAACTCTGGGTGCCCCTATTTTCCGCATGGGCAGCTAGTAGTTTTGGTTTTGCAGATTTATATTCACAGGATCCTGGTTTACAGCTGGAATGATATCCGGAAAGCTCTGTATCTGTATATCACCTTCAGTTGTGCTTTGTATTATTTTCCGCTGCTATGTAATTTATTGTAATCTCTGATATTTATTGAATGTAATTTATTTATTTATACTCTGTATATTCTTGTACTCTGATGGAATTGTTGTAATAGCAATGAAATGTTCTCCCGTCTGCGTTCTGTTTTGTCTTGTCCTCACAGTAATTCATTCTTTCTCATCTCTTCGGAGACCGGGGAAGTTCGGGTCGCTGGGGAAGTTCTGGTGGTGATTACAACTAACTGGAGTTCGAAGCTAGCAGATGAATGGAGTTCAATACATCTATGCGAGCTGGGTTGAATTACAGGAGGGTGTGATTCTATAGGGTGCGATACTGATGGACATCGAAGGGTGTTGGGAGTCAAACTAGGGGATATCGTGGCTCGACAATAGGATGTAGAAGCTCAATCCCTATTTTTCTAGGAAGTTGGTTTCTATGAAGTTTGGGAGGGTGCAACACTATAGCAATATGGGGACGGTCTGTGTTGAACTGGAGTGCGGGTTTGTGGTTCTGGAGTGATGCAGATATAATGAGGGAGACTGGAGTTGTGTATTAGGTGGAGTTCCATTTCTCGTTGACAAACTGGGATGTTTGAGGGATAGGCTATGGGGTATTTGGGTGAGGGTGTACTGATGGAGTCGAGACAGTATGCAATAATGTGGGTGGCATGTCAGTGGTAGCACTGGTGGCTATAAGTGATAAGAAGCGAATGGTGGAGTTGATTGGCAAGTTGCTTCATCGGTTAGTCGAATAATTGGCAAAGCAATAAGGTGATTTAAAATTAAAATTTCATTGAATAATTTAATTGTTAATTTAAATTAAATAGTAGCTTATCGATAAATTAAATTAAATAATCATAGGTACGCAGTAAATTTCATTCGACTAGTTTCGTAGCCGACGATATAGAATTTAACAGGATATTCAACAATGGAAAAATCGAGGTGGGTTAAACTCACTTAGATAATTATTGGGAACTTTTTTTAATAGTTCAAATTTAATTTATTGTTTGTTAGATGATTATTGATTGATATAAAGTGATAATAGTATATATATGTAATAACCCGGAAATTCTGAACCAGTTTAAAATTTTTATTTTGGCAATTTTAGCGAATTTTGAATATTTAAAATGAATTATTTTAAATAATAACGACCAAAAATTTATTTTGAATGGAATTCGAGCGTATATATTATATACGTCGTCGTTAGAATATAAATAATTATATATAATTATAAAAGGAATTGAAAATGGCGCGATAGTTCGATAATTCGATTTCAAACTTCAATTGAATGTACCGGGTGCAAAACAATCCGGATTTTAGTGAAACCAAAAACATTAGGATCTAATTGAGAATATCTTTCCAACGAATCCGAAAAATCGAAATTTCATAGCGGGGGTCAAAAGATATGTCCAGTTGAAAATTCTGAATAATCGCTATGGAATTCAGGCCCTTAAAAATGTGAATTTTGCAAACGACATCGGATTTCGACGAAACCACTTTTGTTGGGTCCGTGATGTCTAGTTATTGCTAGGTTCCAAATTTCATAATTTTTCGAATCAATATGTGAGCTTGGCAAAGGAAAACACGTTTGACCAGTTTCAGTTGATTTTAATCGACTGGAAAATGGCCATTTTTTCAACGGTCTCAGAATTCGACGAAACTAGTTTTGTTAGGACCGTATCGTCAATACGAAGCTAGAAAATATTTTTCTGGAATTTTTCTAGTTAGTATGTGACCCCAGTAAATTGAAATGCGCGTTCAAATTCAATATATATAGTTATATGTTGATTTTAACGGAAACTGATCGAAACGATCGAATCAGCTTACGATACATATCCCATTGTGTTCGGAATGGGGGTAAAACGCTAGGGACGACAGTCGGCGGGTTTGATTTTGAATTCAAAATAGAAAGTTGCGTTTTGAATTTCAAAATAAATTAAATAATATAAAATAAAAAAAAAACTCCCTTTCTCTCCTTTCCTTATACTCTGGCCCCCCCTTTTCATTCAATCAGATTCAACAGAAAAAAATAAATAAATAAAAATAGAAACCTAAATCGAAATCGCGCGCCGCCAGGGGGAGCACCACCGCACCCCGTCGCCCTCGTCGCCGCCGTCCAAGGATGCCGCCGCCCCCTGATCGATCGCCACCGCGCTGCCAGCGACCCCCCCCCCCCCGGGCTGCTGCCGCGGCCTCTTCTTCTTCTTCCTCCACACCACGCCGCCTTCTCCTCCTTCTCCAGTTCAAATTGCGAATCCCAAGCGCCACGTCGAACCCCGTGGACCCCCCCCCTCCGCCTGCCGCCTGACGCCTGCACCGCTCTCCGCCCATCAGCACCCCCACGGTGTCGCCAACCCCACCCCCTTTAGCCTGTAAGTTTTATTTTGTTCGCTGCTTTGTTTTATTTATTTAAAGTAATTAAAAATAGGTTTTTTTAGTGATCTAAATTCAGTATATATACATATATAAACATTGTTTGATTTCAGTTTTAATCACACAAAGAAAGGATTTTTAGTGTTATAAAAATCCGATTTTCCAGTTTGGAAAGACGATATTTTTTAAAAGTGAAAAGACGATATTTTTTAAAAAATAGAAAAGATTAGATTTTTAAAATAGAAAAGATTAGGTAGTGTTTGGTTTACCATTTTAAGTTTTGGGTTTTCGTCCATACAAAAATGTGCACAACGCATGTAAATCATGGAAAACAAAAATTTTAGAAAACAAAGTTAATACACAAAATAAAAAACAACTTTTATCCATTTTTCATGTTTTGAGAAATGAGAGAAATATGGAGATCAAATCCTCATTTCATGATTGCTACATCCCCTCCGCGGTCCCCTCCATCTTGCTATCATTCTACCATTCCTCCTTCTACACCTTTAAAGTTTTGTAATTAATTTTGAAAACTAAAAATCCAAAACCCATTTTTAACCAAACACACCCTTAGATTTTTAAAATAGAAAAGATTAGATTTTTAAATTAGAAAAGGCGAAATCTTTATATAGAGAATAGCAAGGTAAAAATATAATTTTTATCTATATAGTAGCAATGTAAAAATAGAATTTTTATCCATATAGCGTGATAGTAAAAATTCGATTTTTATATATTGAATAGCATAGTAAAAATTCGATTTTTATATATTGAATAGCGAAGTAAAAATTCGATTTTTATATATTGAATAGCGAAGTAAAAATTCGATTTTTATATATTGAATAGCATAGTAAAAATTCGATTTTTATATATTGAATAGCGAAGTAAAAATTCGATTTTTTATATATAGTGGCTACGGGCAACGAAAGTGACAAAAGGCGAGAACGACGAAGATTTCTATAAATGAAGTGTCGTGAAGTTGGATAGCTATCAGTGAGAACTTCTCACTCTTCAATTTCTCTTTCTAGTTATATATATATACATATATATATATACATATATATATATATATACTAGGATGTAGACGGTGTTTAGTAGCACCCGACACCCGTCATCCACAGACCATGGATGCCTTGTTTGTTAAATTGTTTGGTTGCGTAGTTGGTTAGATTATTTGGTTTGAATTGAATTGTTTGGTGAAATGGAATGGATTTGATTGATGTGTGAATGGCGTGGGCCTTCACTAGACCGGGGATAAGGCTAGGCCTCGTCCCGTTTCTAGTATCGTGCCGTTATGCCGCCGAAATTTTCTAAAATAAGTTAGAAAAATAAAAACATCAATTTTATTTTGTAAATGAACTGAATAAAAATTCATGTGTTGAAATAAAATATTTTATCATTAAAAATATAATTTTTAACGTGGAAGTGAATAAAATAAAATATTCATTTACAAACCGGACGGTTTGTTTATGTACACCTATTTGAAGGACATTGATTGGGACGATAAATTTTACACATCGCCCAACTGCACAAATAAAATATGTGTTTGATTGTTTGAAACCCCACACGGGTGTTGGGATGAAATTTGAAGTTCACTCATCCTGATTGATTAAATATGTCGATCGATTGATTGACAGGCTGTTATAAGCGTTAGATATCTATATTTGATGCTTATACAGTGTAGTGCACTTTGGTTGATGGTTGATTATTTTTCAATGCTATTATATACGTGTGATGTATGAAAATCCATATAATTAATATTATATGGTAATTGATTGAGCCTCATTTCAATCGGGAAAATAAAGAATATTATAAAATAAAGGTTCATGTGTTGACAGTACTCATCCGTTGAGATTAGTCATGTGTTGAACGAAATATTCTAATAATAGAAATATTTGAAAAGGAAATATTTGAAAAAGAAATATTTGAAATAGAATATTTGAAAATAGAAATATATGAAGCGTGTTGATTAGATTGACGCCATTTTGACGTGAACGATATTTATATCGATTTTATTCATTTTTAAATGAATACTGAAAAGTGATTTCGAAATCGAATATTTTGAAATGAAATTTGAATTTGATTTGAATAGAAAACCAATTTGAATTGAATCGAATAGAAAACCAATTTCGAATTGAATTGAAAAGAAAACAATTTCAAATTGAAATGAATTGAAATCGATTTCGAAATGAATTGAAATCGATTTCGAAATGAATTGAATATAAAACGATTTCGAAATGAATTGAATATAAAACGATTTCGAAATGAATTGAATATAAAACGATTTCGAAATGAATTGAATATAAAACGATTTCGAAATGAATTGAATATAAAACGATTTCGAAATGAATTGAATATAAAACGATTTCGAAATGATTTGAATGGAAAACAAATTTGATTTGAATTGAATATATGACGAATTTGATTTGAATTGAATGGAAAACCAATTTGAATTCGAATTGAATAGAAAACGAATTGAATTTAAATTGAATGGAAAACGAAATGAATTCGAATCGAATTAAAATCGATTTGAATTGAAATCAAATATAAACGAATTTTAAAAAGAATTTATAATAGAAAATTCAATTTTGATTTGAATTTGAAGTAAAGGTTGAAATTGTTTTTGAAACGAATTCAAAACTATTTATAAATTTCGTTTTAAATAGTAATCGACAAAATATATATTATATATACTATATATATAATATAATGGCCTGAATAGAATGCGCCGCGCCGCGGTAGTTCGTAAATTTCGACCATTTATTTCAAACGGACATTACGGGAGATCCGACCGTCGGATTCTCCTAAAACTGGAACCGTTGGGTTCGTATCGAAGAGAGCTTTCTAACGAATATTAGAAATTTGAAATCTAACGGTTGGATTTGGAGATACGTCCAAATCAAATTTGAAAAAGGTCGTTGTAAGGGCAGTTCGATGGCCGTTGATGGAAATCGACTGTACGGGCCTTGTTAAAATTATTAAAAATAGTAATAATTTGTGTAAAATCATAAGAAATGATTTGGGAAAAATTGGGATGAAAAACTCCACATTTGAAAAGATAAAAATAGATTTTTATCGAAATGAACTAATTTTTAACTAAAATTAAAACCCATTTATTTTTAAATAAATAAATTAGATTTGAAATGGGTTGTAAATAGAATTGATTTGTCGGGTTATCGTGAAGGGTGTTTCAAATTACACTTGTTCTTTAACCCGGTACTAAATAGAATATGATTTGGGTTTGTCGTGAACTGTGTTTTGAATGACATTAGTCCTTTAACCCAGTAAAAGGAGTTTTAATGAATCTGCAATTATATTAAAATGTGAATCTATAATCTAAATTATCAAATTTAGAAAGTGAGCGAGAATGGAGTATCACCAGTTTTGCTCCCAGCGATAGTTAAATCTTTAATTAGATTTGAACGTGAAATGGTAATTAATTTTACCGATAACACTGTGGTGTTAGATATGGAGTATTACCAGTTTTGCTTCATGGGATGAATAGGTTGGGATTGGGAAATAAAATAAATAATTACTTCGGTGTGGTTTGCTAATTCCGACTAGTTTGGAAAACCATAATTTGGTTTGAAATGATATCCAAAGGAAGATTGAAGGATAAATTTAAAGAATTTATCTTGGATAAAATTAATGGGAACCTTTCCCTAAGAATGTGGTTTCGTGAATAAAAAGGATATTCTGCATTGGAATGAGGCGTATGTTGTGTTTGTGTAACATTTGTTTTTAATATACGCGGGTTGTTCGTAAAAACCGGGTTTTTGCCCATTCTGAATAACCGATTCGACGATAAGTCGAAGATGAAGACGGTGGTTGAAGACCGGAAGTCTTCACATCGTTTGGGTGATTACTGATGATCTTGATTGGGCTGTACACCCAAGATGAGGGAATCAGTTAGTGGTCGTCCAGACGTACTTGGGGATCGATGGATATGCGAGGAAAGTGCCTCCGGTTTCGTTCAGACCCAGAACGAAATTGTAAATGGATTGTGTGTCTGACATTGGATTTTATTCTGTGTTGATTGATTTCTGTTAAATATATATCTGTTTGGCGGCGGAGAATTTATTCTCTTGCTTAACGCCCTTCTCTGAGACGTACGAGCTTAGATATTATATATCGTTAGATATCAATCGCATGGCATGAATTGCCTGTGTGGTACGCTGAGTTGCATGGATCAAGGCTTCTGTTGAAAAGCAAAGTCTTGTGGTTGATGATCAAAGCACGGCCTACGTGGCAGCTTTGTGTATAACGTGAATTTGCGAGCCTCACACCTCGGTATGAGTCAAAAACGGGATGAGGACCCAAGGAGAGCACGACGTTTCTTTCTAGCTATGGGTGGTGTCAGTGACCTACCAGCCCTGACATTTATATACTTTTCACCTTTGTGGTTTGGATGCGAGGCGCCTCGATTTTAGGTCTGTAAGGACCGGGAAACGTGTGTTCAGGCATAATTAATCCTCTAACGTAAGTGAGGACCGGCCTTGGAGGATCCCAGGATTGCCCAGAGTGTGTAGTCCTGAGGCATTTGCTAGAGTGTCTCGAACGCGGAGAGGAGCTTGCCCCTTGCCTCGACTCATGACGGAAATCCAATTTCCAATACGAGATATCTCGGTTTTAATTGTAGAACTAGTATGGCGACATAGTGGTATGGGACATTCATGTCGCCTATGATTTATATTTATGATTGAAATTGTTTTGACACTATACACTTATTATAGTATCAAATGATTTGTTTTAAACGTACCAAGCATGTTTGGCTATTATAAGGGAAAACCCTATCCTCCGGCTTGCGTTGCATTGTGTGATGGGACCTGGGTCTTATAATAGCTTCATTTTTCGAAAAAGCATTGCGTTGTTTATTGATATGCACTGGTATTCTTGGGAGGAAACCCGTTCCGTATTATACGGCGTGGTCCCTTGAATTACTCTCTTTTAAAATAAAGCTTTAAATAACTGTTTTAGTTCTCACACCAGTCACATGACTGACCTGGAGTTTATTGTTTTAACCTAAACTCTGGGTGCCCCTATTTTCCGCATGGGCAGCTAGTAGTTTTGGTTTTGCAGATTTATATTCACAGGATCCTGGTTTACAGCTGGAATGATATCCGGAAAGCTCTGTATCTGTATATCACCTTCAGTTGTGCTTTGTATTATTTTCCGCTGCTATGTAATTTATTGTAATCTCTGATATTTATTGAATGTAATTTATTTATTTATACTCTGTATATTCTTGTACTCTGATGGAATTGTTGTAATAGCAATGAAATGTTCTCCCGTCTGCGTTCTGTTTTGTCTTGTCCTCACAGTAATTCATTCTTTCTCATCTCTTCGGAGACCGGGGAAGTTCGGGTCGCTTCAATATATATAATAATATGGTGATTGGTGATTGGATATTTCCCGCAGTACCATTAGCGGAAGATTATCCTATGCGCCCCACAATATATATGATGGATGACCCTCTATACCGTGATATCCTGCCTTGAAGCAGGATGGGTATTATAATTGTTTATTAACATATGTGGATGCATAAAAAATAGGTTTGACGAATCCTACTGGATTCCTTAGCATTTATTTATTTGTTTTCACATATATGCTATGATTGATAACCTGTGATAGTGCCTGACATGTTTAGATGGGTATTAACAGTGGATTTTGATTTTTGATATTTTGAATGTCAAAAATAATACATGGATGATAAAACAAAATTTAATTAAATAAAAGTATAAAAAGGGAATTTTATTTTCAAATAAATTATTTATTTAGAACCAAATTATAAATAGAATTGAATAGTAAAGGTTTATTTTAACAAATAAGATGAGAAGTTGATTTTGTAAGCGACGTTTATAAAGAAGTGAAATTATTATTTTTATTCAGAAAATATAATCTAGGTATGAGGATGGATGGAAATCGGGTTTAAAATCGGTATTGTTAATAGATTTGAATTTTCCAAGTTCAATGAAAATTATAAATTAGATTATATAAATTAACAATATAATTGGAAGTTATAATGGAATTGAAACTTGAAATTTGATTTATCAAATCAAGTCTAGTATGGATTTGTATTGAAATTATTATTCACGATTAAGGTGAATAAGGAGGATAAAATAAGTGGTTTGGAAAAATAGGAATGTATAAAAGTAAGTTAGAAAAGGTTTTTGAAATTATAAATTCTAATTGAATTTAACTAATTTGAATAATATACTATGGATTATATTATGTAATTTTACATATGGTTTATAAATAGTAAATATTATTAGGATTTGCAAATGATAGTTATTTAAGAATATTTTAGAACAAATAGAATGGAATGAAGTTTTATAAAAAATAAAACTGGAATGAGTGAAATTAAAATATATAGATGTTTGTAAAGACTGTCTATGGAATAAAGACTTAATATAGAACCTGGTTTACGAATGTTAAAATGAAATTGAGTTGGTTAATAAAATATATCCTTATAAGAAAATCACGCTTCCAGTTTTAAAAATGAATAATGTTTAGCAAACGTTTTGTATGAAAATATTGAAATTTGTATAAGTTGAGATAAATATCTCATTTAAGTGATAAGTAATATTTGAGATTTATATTCGTTAGAAATTAAGAAATGAAGTTAATGGAATTAGAAACTAACTGGAGATTTGTTGAGATGAATAGTTTTCCTAGTATCAATCTGATGTTGGTTTCGGCCTACGGGGTTGATATTTGGGAAGTTATTCACTTACTAGTTTACGCTTGGGGACCAATGACCAAGATGAGAAATTCGTCCTAAAAGTATTTAAAATAAATGGTTAAGAATATTCTTCTACTAATATAGGAAATGGAATGAGTATTTCTAATGTTGCGAAAAATTGAGAAGTTGAATTAAAGAATGATTAATTTAAGAGGCTATAATTGAATTAGTAAATTAAATTTTCTTTTATGGATAAATGAGTGTTTTTAGTTGATAGTTAAATAATCGACTATCAAATCTGACCTAAACGATTGTTGATAGGGAAAGACCGGGATCGAATTTATATTCGAAAACCATTCCAACCGGGAACGACTTAAAATCACTAGTTTTGCGTCGAGAGACATATTGTGGTTCTGTTGTGGTTGAAAATTTATGGATTTACATGGACTACTCGCTACTGATCTCTAGGGTGAAACCTAGGATGTGGTAGGAGCTTACCTTCGGTTCATCCTGTTCCTAGATGACTTGTATGAACGAATGTCTGGTAGAGTATTTCTTAAGAGTCACATACATTGATCTTTACAAACGTACTTCTGTTGGTGCTAGCTAACACCCAGAGTATTTTTGTGGACGTCAATTAGTGATTTGATGGATCTGAGAATGTGACATTCAAAGTGAATGGTGATGTGGTGTTCTAAAGGTAGTGTTAAACCTCAAGCCTCACAACCGGGAAATGAAAAAAATCACGCAGGAAACATGGCTAAGTGGATTGCTCCCATTAGGTTGTATTGTCACCATCTAGAGAATATTCATATTTGTTACTTCTTTTCATTTCTTTACATCCTAGGAACGGCTATGTTGGTATACCAATCGTAAGGTGATAAGACATTCAATACACTCAAGAGAAATGAGTGGTTGGTCATGTGTGGCTGAGTTGCAAGATGTTCTTATTGAACTCCAGTGTATGCCCTCTAGATTACACTGATCGGAAGGTGTTTCCATACCTTGTCACAGTCAGAAATCCATTCTCCAATAAGCGCCCGCAGTTTTCGATTTTATTATATATGTAGCGCGTGAGATGCAAGCGTTCTACTAGATGATTATTTATTTGATTTAGACATTATTATAATATCAGAATAGATAAAGTTTTTGGGTTATCATAAGGTAAATGCACTAAAAAAGAGGAAAAGTGCGATGAAAGGTGTGCCAGGCAGCTATGTATGATCATCAGAGTAGGTAAACACAAGAGGAACCTGTCATATAACTCATAGCACAAGGATAAAATATAATAGAACATATACAACAGGTAATAATAATGAAGCTCGTTTCAGCAGAAACTTATACCCTCATAACAATTAGAGAAAACCTCCACACAATATGGAAATTTCAACATAAGTGTCTTTACAAATTTTCCTCACTACAACGTTCTGAGATAAACCACACAACGGAAACAAAGGTACCATTTACTTGTAAGATAATACGCTAGCCTCTTGCTCGCCACCGCACAATAACATCATCTTCACTAATCACCAATCTCCTACCACTTAGTGTGCCCAAACAAAAATCGGATGAATATACCAAGTTAATAAGAGGGAAACATAAAACCTTTAGTCAGACAACAGTCTTAGTGAGCGATAAAACAGCTTTCAAACATCATCATCCGAGTATATGAGAATAGGTAGATAAACGAACTAATCCACCAAAACACTAGAGAAGAACCCATATCAGCCTTCCCCATATCGGTCAGTGATAGCCTTTATTAACAAACATTTCAACCATACATCCATGTCAATCAGAAGTAACCAACCAATTGTAAAATGACCATCATCCAATAGGAATCAAAATCTAGTTATATCTCACGCAAACCATCCTAATCGAGATCAACATCCCTTAAGCACAAGCCCCAGAGGCCTAAACCAATATCAAACAAGCATCCAAGAAACATCTGCTTCGACGTCGGACAATCTATGTGAGATGGTACAAACAAAGCAACCAACATCCATGACTGACTCTAGCTATCACTGCCAATCCTGCTTGGAAACCACTGTTAATCGTATGACTGCCCATACCATACTACCATCCATCAAAGACTAATGGTAACTCCAGTTCTAAAGAAAACCCCATGCGTTATACAATTTGACATATCCAAGCCATACACATCGCCAAGGGTACTCGACCATACAATCGGTCTTTTAGGTATCCCTATTATACCCCTGCTTTGAGTCCTCTAGAACCTACGACAATGGTAATCCCTCATCCTTCAGTATCTCTAGTCGTCAATGATGACGACCATCCATAAGCTTAGAACACTTTTGGGCAACCATTATCCACGAACTCAAAACATCCTTGAGTCATTTCCACATTTGTTGCATACGGCGAACAACGAACACACCACAACACATCGACATTCTCACTTGGATTTACTTTGAAGTCATCACCATTATTTAACCAACAACATTAATATAAGGTCCATCACCAATCCATAGCATTCGTTCATGACTATGGGAACAAACCGCAACGTTTATGCCATCAATCACAGCGTTTTCAAAGCATTGTTAAATCTCTGTTACATGCCCGACCCATGCCCCACGACCTACCCAATGCACCCGACCGACCGATCAATGAAGACAAAAGAAACTGATCCATCAATGCAACCAATCTAATACATCACTTCATTAGGACCGACCTACATAGGACCGACCCATATATGATCGACCCATATATGACCGACCTATATATGACCGTCCCATATTTGCCCGACCAACCATACCAAAGCTCTGACCAACCGACCACATTCTGCTCGACCGACCCCATATTTGCCGACTGACTAGAACACATGTACTACATCGTGTACTTCACTCGTACTACATCTGTACTTCACTTATGCTATGCGACCGACCCATATGAAATTAACCAACCTATTCCTTGTATAGCCCCGAACCATCTCCGAATTCGACCAAAACTTCGCCAAACAACGAATTCGACGAATCCAACTCATCTAATTCATTCAACACAACCAAGAGCATGTTATGAAATCGCTAACACCATGAATATGACGATTATCACAATAATTATGCAAATTTGACCAAAATCATGATAAATGAACATATAAACTAAATTGTGGATCTAACTTGCATAAACATATAAAAATATTTGAGAATTACTGGTTTTAAGTTGCTAAACTAGATCCTGTGGGGATTCATATGAAGATAGATTTACCATGATGTAGATCTAAGGAAAGCGACTTGAATTTGATGAAAAGCAAGATCAAACACGCATATACTTGATTGAATCCATGGAAGAGATGTATATCACTCACCATTTCTCCAAAACAACACAAAAACACCTAGATCTAGATCCGGACAGCATAGAATATGATATAAACTCTTCAATTTGATGGATTCTCCCTTTAAACGATGTAGATCTAGCTTTAAACAGTGTAGATCTTCTATTCACTTATGACAATCTTGAATTCGAATAGTGGAAAGGTGTTGGAGAATGAAGAAATTGAGGATCACAAGCTCCTCCAAATGAGAGAATGGAGAAAGTAAACTATTCTCTATACCTCTCACTCCTATTTATAGCCTCCCACCAGCCCACTAATGGGCCTCTTTAAATCAATACATTAATGTTCCAAAAACCTAAACAACCAACTGTGAAACTTTAAAAAAACAATTTCTCGCAAACTGCTGGGTCAAATCTTTAATGTGACCATTCTACGGAAAGGAAATCATCATTTCCTTTCCAATGGCACAGGTCTCAATGCCTGTTTCGATCCACGTAAAAAGTTATGCCCTATACAAGATTGACAAGGGCAAAATGATCACAAATAAAATTGGTAAAAATTATGGATATGTTTCACATCCCCATAAACAACATATCAAAATATGAGAATGATCCAACCCCCATGAAATAAAATAAAAATATTTTACGATCCTTCGATACGTAAAATGCGGGTTGTTACATAAAAACTATTTGTGTTTATGTATGGATTGGTCTTATGGATATCTTTTCTTCCAAAAGGATTTTTAACGTTGAAATCAAATTGGATAATACCAATAATTTTGCAGGTTTTTCTCATGCTGCTTCACAAACTGACCTGTGGCGTTTGTAATGCTCGGGCCAGTCCGAGTTTTTTAGGTTCAGGATAAGATACAAATTCCAGGAGACGAGCTGGAGGAGTTCAGACATGTGATTCATATATTATTCCGCTGTGTGTTGTAAACAAGTACAGATTGTTATAACTGTCTAAATATGTTGAATGACCACTGTACTCTGATAATTGTAAGTATTGTTTCAAGTTATTTAGTAAAGAGTTATTTCTGTATTATATTTTATTCCGTTGCGATGTGAGACTGTGTATTATTGTTCTTCTTCTTTCTTCTATTCTTAACTTTCTTTTTTTCTATTTCCCATCCTCTTATTTCTTTCTATTAGCCTTCTGGGATTTTGATACTTGAATTTGGATACGAGATGTATTAATGTCTGGATTTGAGAGTCGAATTTTCTTTGGATGCAGCATAACTAATGCAAAAGATTAGACGATCTAATGATTCAGTCAACCTCCTTTTTATGCAAATATACCCGTGCAATGTATCCAACCGAATGCAGGTTTGCTAATGAAAACTGATAGTTCTACATGTGTGTTGAAATCATCATTCATATAAATAATCAGAAGCTCATCATTAGAATTTACAATCATGGAATTTAAATAAAATTTATCACACATCCATATGCAATATGTTTGAGTCCAATTAGCTAATCTCTAATAGAGCTTATTATGTTATGCGTCCACTACGTCCACTAGCAAACACTTGCGTACATCATATATATAACATGTTTATGATCACTCCTATCATCCATAGTTTATATCCTAATTCATACTAAGGATATGAAAGCACCTATTCAAAAGAAATGATAATGATGGAACGACTTAAAGTTTACCACTAAAAAGAAAGGGATATGAGACACACATTCGATCTTTTACCTCCTACATACCTTCATTTACATTGTCTCCCCACTGAAACTTAATTAGCTTAACTTCTTTGTTCCTAAGCTTCTTTAGTTCATGTCTTAGAATCCATATAGGCATGAGATGAACAAACGCCTCTCACTTTATCTCCACATCCTCGAGTGGACTGGGCCCAACTACCTCAGTTGAATCATGCAAGATCTTTCGCAAGTGCAAAACATGAAATACATCATGAACTCTAGAAAGTTTTTCAGGTTTTCTAAATATGTATGCCATCTTTCTAACTCCGGTTACAATAGGAAACGGTCCCACGAATCTTGGACCAAACTTCCCCATCGAGCCAAACCTTACCACATTCCTAAGTGGCGACACCTTCACAAATATCAAATCTCCAACTTCGAATTCAAAATCCGTCATCCTTCTATCAGCCTAAAATTTTAGACAATCTTGGCTCATTTTCATCATTTTCCTTATCAAGTGGATCTTTTCTGAGGTCTCTCTCACGATGTCTAGACCAATAAGAAAACTAATTATAGTCTCCTACTAACACAAGGATGATCTGCAAGGTCATCCATAAAGTGCTTCGAAAGGAGCCATCTTATACTCATTTACAAGCTATTATTATAGACAAATTCTACAAAGGGTAGATACTCCTCTCATATCCCTTCGAAGTCTAGGTACACATCTTCGTTAAATTCTCAAGAATCCTATTTACCTTCCTAATCTTTCCATCAGTCTGAATGTGATAAGAAATATTTATCCTAAGCGGAGTATGATGACCCAGATTTTCAGACAATGAAAATTGGCATCCGACGCAACTTAAGCATCAAATGTCAGAGATTCAAATGTCGGATTCTGCGATGCCTTAGTGTTATAACACATAAGAACAAAACAAAAAAAACTTTTTCGTTAATATCATTACAATATTACATCAGAGTATAACGAATATCAGAGCATACAGAAAATACATACATTACGGAAAACATAGACTCTCAGCGGAAGACTAAGAAATTATTCCGAGTATGCTCCAGCCATAATCCAATTCCCACTCTAAAAAGACTTCAAGACTAAATCTGCTAAATCACAAACTGCTAGGTTACCCGTATGGAAAATAATTGGCACCCAGAGTTTAAGGAAAACAATAAACTCCAGGTCAATCATGGGACTGGTATGAGTAGCTAAACAGATTTATCTTTAAAAAGTTAAGTAATTCATAAGACGACGTCGCATAACACGGAACATGTTTTCGACATATAAACACCAGTTCATCAAAACTCGTTAGGTTTTTGGAAAATGAAGCTACCATAAGGTCTTGTAGCACACACAATGCAAACATAGACTTGAGCGAGGTTTCTCCTTATAAAAGCCAAACATGTTTGATACGCGAAGATGATTTGATATTATTACTAGTGCATTATATGGAAATCACTTTCTCAAATATATATATCGATCCTAGATGGCATAGGTATCGTATTACTATGTCACCATATAGGTTTATAACTAAAACCATACAAACTCATAGTGGAGAATGGATTTCCAATGGATGCTTCCTGGTATGAAAGACCAATTTGTGGGACCATACATAGAATATAGCAAATAACATCCAAGGACATAGACATCACTATACTCCCCACAACTACATGAAATTGAATATACAACAAATAATATCCAAGGACTCAAACATCTCTATATTCCATCATGTGGTACAAATAAAACTTGATACCTAGGTGCACCGAGGCATCCAACTCCGAAAAGTAAGGTTACAAATCCAACCACCAGTCTACCATCATACTAGGGCGTGAGGCTTGACGAAGTCCCATCACACAAAGTTATGCTTCACTAAGAAATGCTTTGATCATCAATAGCCCATCACTTAGCATGATATGTGAAAAATTCGAAAAGTTCTTAGAAACTGAAAAGTTGAAGGACTTAAGCCGTAAAGAAAAATAATGGAAGTTAAGTTGATTAATTAAACAACTTTCGGCTTCGTTCCTTTTCGGGGACGAAAAGTTTTAAGTGAGGGAGATTGTAACAACCCGGAAAATCCGAGCCAATTTAAAATTTTTATTTTGGCAATTTCGACGAATTTTGAATATTTAAAATGAATTATTTTAAATAATAACGACAAGAAATTTATTTTGTATAGAATTCGAACGTATATATTTATATACGTCGTCGTTAGAATATAAATATTTATTTATATATATAAAAGGAATTGAAAATGGCATGGTAGTTCGATAATTCGATTTCAAAGTTCAAATGAATGTACCGGGTGCAAAATAAATAAATTATCGTTAAAAATATAATTTTAACGTGAATGTGAATAAATAAATATTCATTTACAACCGGACGGTTTGTTTATGTACAGCTGTTTGAAGGACATTGATTAGGACGATAAATTTTACACGTCGCCCAACTACACAAATAATATTCGGTATTTGTGGATTGAAACCCCACACGGGTGTTGGGATGATATTTGGCGTACTCTAATCCCAATTATTTAGTTGTATGTCAATCGATTGGTTAACAGACTGTGTAAGCATTAATTATTTATATTTAATGCTTATGCAGTTGTGTGGTGCACTTTGGATGATGGTTGATTATTTATCATTGCTATTATATACATGTGTTGTATGGAATCCATATAATTAACATTATATGGTAATTGATTGGGCCTCATTACAATTGGGAAAATAAAGAATATTATAAAATAAAGATTCAGGTGTTGACAGTACTCATGTGTTGAGATTAGTCATGTGTTGAAGGAAATATAGATTCATGTGTTGAACGAAATATTTTAACAATCAAATTCACATCTTTATCATATATAATATTAGAACCAAACGAAAGAATTCATTAGATATTGGATTAGTAATATCCAATTAGGATGACTCGTTAGAGATGGGATCAGTATTATACTAGAACGAGTACGAGGAGTATATTTTTCAAATGGAAACATTTTTGCTTTGAAAGTTAAATTCAATTATACGTATTTGAATATTTTATTTGTATTGAATTTGGAGAATCAAGTATATTAAAACTTCGAATATACGTTCATGACGCGTATATGCAAAACCCGAATAGGTTGGGATTGGGAAATAATATAAATAATTACTTTGGTGAGGTTTACTAATCCCGACTAGTTCACATTTTTATATTATATAGATAGTAAAAATTTGATCTTTATTTATGTAGCGTAATAAAAATCTGATTTTTATTATATATATGTTGAAACAAAAATGGGATTTTTATAGTGATGATATAAAAATTCGATCTTTATATTAGAAGTGGATATATAAAAATATTTTATCGTTAAAAATATAATTTTTAACGCGAATGTGAATAAATAAATATTCATTTACAAACCGGTTTGTAAATGAATATTTATTTATTCACATTCGCGTTAAAAATTATATTTTTAACGATAAAATATTTTTATATATCCACTTCTAATATAAAGATCGAATTTTTATATCATCACTATAAAAATCCCATTTTTGTTTCAACATATATATAATAAAAATCAGATTTTTATTACGCTACATAAATAAAGATCAAATTTTTACTATCTGTATAATATAAAAATGTGATTTTTATATTAGTAGAAGAATAAAAATACGATTTTTATATTATATATATAGTAAAAATTTGATCTTTATTTATGTAGCGTAATAAAAATCTGATTTTTATTATATATATGTTGAAACAAAAATGGGATTTTTATAGTGATGATATAAAAATTCGATCTTTATATTGGAAGTGGATATATAAAAATATTTTGTCGTTAAAGGGGTGCCCCTATTTTCGACACGGGCAGCTAGTAGTTTTGGTTTTGCAGATTTATATTCACAGGATTCTGGTTTACAGCTGGAACGATACTCGGAAAGCTCTGTATCTGTGTGTTTCTTTCAGTTGTGTGTTGTATTATTTTTCCGCTGCTATGTATTTAAATGTAATTTAAATCTCTGATATTTGTCAAATGTGTAATATTTATTCATACTCTGTATATTCTTGTATTCGGATGGAATTGTTGTGATAAACAATGAAATGATCTTCTGTTTGCGTTCTATTTTGTCGTGTTCTCAAGATAATCTGTGCTTTCCTTATCGGGGAAGTTCGGGTCATCTCATTATGTTGTCATTTCATAATGTATAATCGATAATTGCTAACCATATCACATTTAGGCTCGTACATCTCAAACAAGGGTGTTAAGTTGAGATAACCTCTCAAGCACCACAGACTTATGTTTAATAAAAACCAATCAGTATGTTATAAAATATAATTTCAAACACACATCCATACAAGTTCGTTTTGGGACTGAATGAAACCAAAGGAACCTCATTCGTAGTCCATTAAAGAGATAGGCCCTTGCAATTCTGAAAAATCAACAAGTACACCCAGACCACTGCTATATATAACCTCATAATAGGAGCGCCCTAAGGTATTAACAAGAAGTCCTTACGATGGCTGAAGATTCCTGATCTTCAGCCATCGTATTCAATTTCTTCATTGTACAGTTCTAGTCCATCGGTTAGCGATTGTGGGATTTCTAAAGCTTCCACCCCTTCTAGAAAAGTAGGCTCATCTAGCATACCCGAACGAGAGGGACAACCAAAAGGATCACAACATTCAAATGAACACGTGGATGAGCAAGCCGTTCAAGGAGAAGCCAAACTTGTAGCAGAGGAACCGTTGGAAGAGGAGGGTGCCAACGGCAAATAAGAAGGCATTTTTGTGGCTCCGGATATGACGGGAGATGTTGTGGGTTCTTGAGAGTCCCCCGAATTTGGTTTCCTCGTGAATAGCAGAAGCTTCGCTGAGAAAGATATGCATGAAATATCTTGGGGGATGTTCCAGCTCATAGAGGGGAAGATAGAGCGCATGCTCCTCTAGAAGGGTATACTACCTAGAATAGGCATATGTGCTCCATCAGATGCATGCCCTTATTGCATTCACATATCCGAGAAATTCTATATGTCTTTCAACTAGCACCAACGCAGCTTCATCCAAACGCATATGCCTTCCTTCCAAGGAACTATATCCTGTATATAGGGTGGTTGAACATAGAACCGACTGGGGAATACGTCATATACATCTACTCCATGAAAAGAAGATATACTCTCTCACATTTCATTGTCACTTCAAGGATGCAAGCTAATAGCTGCTTCATCCTGAGAGCTTGGAACAACTTAGCTATTTTAAGCACGACTCGTTCTACATTCGATGCCCACCATTATTTGCGAGGAGGTGGCTTACAGACTGTAAGTATATAATACTTAGACTATATCCCAAATTAATTGATTCGTAAACTCTAAACTAACTTGAAATTTTATGAGGCATGTATTCCATGGATTTCGAGGAGTGGCGAAAATATGGAGTGAGTCCTGACATTAAGGAACGTGCCAAACACTTATCATAATTCCCATACTCTACTATCGGACCATCTTCTTCACTTGTTAGGTTTACTTCTCGAGGGCTACTCGACGGGATGTAGGGATGGAAATGAAGGAGAAGAGGAAGTTGCAGAAGCCGAGGGAGGAGAAATTTCTCTGGGTCCGCAGGAAGAGGTTCTCCCTGTTGTGCTTCCTTACATGCCCCCAGTTAAGGAGGAGATCGCAAGAGCTCAGGAGGACATAGGTGCTGACAATGGTGATGAGGATGAGCAAACCAGAGGGTATGATTTACAACCTACTCCCATTTTCTCTTCGGTTGAGGAGGCGAGGTCGAGAGAGGCTTTTGAATCAAGTTCTCCAACTGCAATGGGTGGACCGCAACATCAATGAAGGATGAGCGCCAGTTCAGAGGATTGGATTTGGTTACCATAGAGATATCTTCTTCTGGGTTTGGCAACGCTAGTGTCGAAAGCTTATTGTCGAGCATTAGGAAAATTACCCTTCAAGAAAGCTAACACTTGGTCCATGGGTGAAAACTTAGGATACACACACTCGTGAGAACTACAAAACACAACACTTGATTCGTGCGTGTAGGATGTTTAATTTTGATTTAAGGTTTGCTTTGTGCAAGCATCATGACTAAGGAAAGCGACATAGATTGATATCGGAGGCACTCTCAAGGGTTGAAAAGAGGCATCATGGGAGATTTCTTCGAAAGTATACAACTGCATACAAAGAATAAGTACCATGAGTCTGAAAGTAGCCTCATCATTAAGAATATTCCTTGCATTCTCCATCAAGAAGAGCAGCGACGGTCCCACTTCCTTATTTTCTGACCCTTGCACCGATGACGACAACTGTAGACAGGGACAGACCTGGAAGAGGAATGTCCAAGACTGGTGGTAGGGATGTAAGCAAGCGGGGCCTAACAATGCTCGATGTGTCAATGATCTCAAATATGAGCAACAAAAAGAAGAAGGAGAGAAGCAAACGTGGACTTGGGTCTTCAACATCCACCACCAACGCATTGTCAAATCTCTTAAGGTAACTCTTTAGCAATTCTCTGTGCCTTGGTAGATGTACTTCCCAAATTGTCTGAACAAAACCCTTGCAAGATGATCAAAGGTTGAGATGGTCCTTGACCGAGGTCGAGTGAACCATAATAGAGGTACGCCTTCTAGAATGACGCACTTCACTATATCTGTGGCATGAGCGGAATCCACACGCGATTCGTAGAGGTTTGTGAAGTCTCGTGCATCTGACTTCCTCGAGTAATCCCCTATATGCGGTATGTTAAAGTATATGGATCATTTGGTGTTGAGCACATCTTTGGTAATGGGGTTATGTCTTGCACTAGTTTCCCAATCGTCGGTGACGTAATCTCGAGATTCTTTCATGATGGTGCAAACTAGGTTGGCGAGAACGAGAGTTCGGATCTCCAATGAATCTCAACAGCCGTGATCTGACTTAGGAGTGCACAGCCTTGGATATCTTCTCAGATGAATGTTGACTTCATCTAAGGAATCCTCGACCTCTGTTCTTATACTTTGTAGAGGTTGATGCATGGCAAATTAGGCCTAAATCATTGTTTTAGGTATGGGAACCAAGTTTCGGATTGTGGGTGGTCGATCCTACCGAGTAGGGTGTTGAGCATCGAACCTTTGGTCAAGATTAGGCCCAAACTGGGAACAGTCGGGATGACATGTTCCCTCTTTGATGGCTATCCTGATGCCATCATTGCTGGTTTTCCGATTTCGAAGATGACTATTGCAAAGAGAAATGGGAATGGAGCTCGGGGACATATGATTCGAAAGAGACCGAGCTCTCCTATTTTATTTAAGGCTAAGGTTGTCTCATTGAGCATGTTCTTGAATCCTCTGCATCAATTCAAGTTTTTGCTTGATTTGTTTGTCGAGGCTTCTTTGCGTTTCTCCCAATTTCTCAAAGTTTCAGAAAATTGAGTTCGGGAAATCCGGGCATCGGGACCAGAAGAAGTAGTGATATTTGCATTGGTCAGAACTTCAGTGAATGGATGCCGAAGAGGATTTTCCGAGTTAGGATCAATCGTGGAAGGTCCAAACATAATCGTTTTTCCCATGGTCACTATTATCGATGGACTCGGTAGGTAAGCCTAGGAAGACCTAAGTAGCGCTTAATTCGCAGTGATCGAACGGTAGGAAAGGCGACGTCTTTAGTTTCTCAGTGAAAGCACTAAAATGTTAATGCGTAAAAGTTGGAGGAACACCCAATGAGTTCCAAGACAACGAAACTATATGTCCATAATGGATGTAACGTGCAAGAAAGTAAATAACACGATATTATAATGATTCGGCCCGAGAAGGCCTACATCCACTTTGAATGACTTTGCTCTTTTATATGTTCTTTGTACAAGTTTACAATGGTACGAAAAATCATTCAATGTCACTTTAACGATAATGGTGGAAATAAGGTTCTAGTATGTCCAAGTTGGAGGTAATTTCCTTCTTCCCGAAATGCCCATGTATCCCAAAATGGTCCAAGTGTCTAAGGAATAGCTTCTTTCTTCTTCCCAGAGTGATGAAATATGCTTAAAAGGATTTATAAAGGTCCTTTTCTTCCCAAAGTGTTCAAAGAGCCAAGAGCGAACACTTTTCATGTTGCAGGTTGGTGGTAATTTATAAAATAGCTGGAGGAAGTGGAGCAGGGAGGTGTACGTAGGAAGTGAGGAACACTCCCTAATTTTCATGCCCCAGGATCGGTGTCGATCCTGGGATCGATACATATCCTGGTGTTTGCTCTTTCCTAATTGGCCACTTAGAAGCTCGTTTCTCCCCTTCTTTTCGTATTTGTATCTTTTTGTTGACGGGAAAAATTGTCGCACACCAACACCCAATGTGCGAGTGTGAACAATTATTAGAATAAGCAGCAAATAATGTAAATGCAAGAAGACACAACTTTTATAGTGGTTCGGCACTAACGCCTACGTCCACTTTATAATTCTCATTCATCATATCTTTGATCGATTAAAAAAGATGTTACAATATTTGTGTACAAAGTTGTATGTACGGTGAACTTTGGCTAAGTTGTCCTTCTTCTTCCTTGGAGTGAGTTGACTTGGTCAACTATAGGCAAGGTAGGCTTTAGTGTCCAAGAGGTCAAGAGGCGGTGTAGCAAGGCTTGCTAGTGCTCAAACATTGAAGGAAAACATGCATGTCATGTTTTAATTACTTATCTCATCTTCCATGGCCATGTTGGAGGTGTTGGAAGCCATTAATGAGTTTTTGGAGCTCTTAAGGTCCAAAAATTCCAAGGGAGAAGGATCCATTTGAAGGCCAAGGCTTAGGGTATTTATAGGAAGGAGGTTAGGTGGAAGTAGGTGAGCAGCGGGGCCCACAACAATAATTTTTGCACCCAGAACGAGCCATGTGCAGGAAATTCGCACCTCCTGGTGTGGGTTCGAAGTCTCGCACCCCTGCCCGGGGGTCGAAATTTCGAACCCACCAGGGGGTTCGAAATTTTGAACCCACTGGTGGGGTTCGAAATTTCGACCCCACAGGTGGGGTCCGAAATTCCGACCCCACAGGTAGGTTCAAAATTTCAACCCCACTGGTGGGGTGCGAAATCTCGACCCCACCGGTGAGGTGGGAAATTGATAGTGGATGAGGCGAAAATCCTGCTGTCGACGGAGTCGAAGTCTCTGAATGTGAAGTGAAGGAATCCGCGGTTCTGCTGGTCCGAAGTGAAGGAATCTGAACTTTCGGCATGGAGAAAATCGGATGAATCGGGCGGTGCCCATAGTTTCGACCTAACAGGCTAGGTCGATCGCCGTCGGGACTGTAGGGCCCCGAACCCCCACCGGTGCTACAGCCGGACCCGCTGGACGGCTCGGATGATGACTTGACTAAGAATCCATTGGGCCCGACAGCGGCCATCTGATAGAGCCTTCGGGTTTCCATGTGTTTGCGACACGACTTCGACCCAACTGCTTTGTGCTTTTTGATGCTTGAGCGTGTCATTCGCCAAATACTTGGCATGTGACATCTTTGACAAAAAAGCATATCAACACTTGCCCCCAAAACGTATCTTGCTTGGTTTTTAAGGAGGATGTGTTTTGCGAGGAGAAGAGATATCCATAAACCAAAGCTGGGAGAAGTCCGGAGCGAGCTTGTACGTTCATAAGATGGGAGAGCCACGACCACGCCAGATCGTATTAGGGAGAGAAATCCGATGATCGCTTAGGATCGTATTAAGGAGAGAAATCCGATGATCACTTGGGATCGTGTTCGGGAGACAACCAAGATAACCACATAGCCAGGTAACCATATAATCCGTCTGTTGAAGGCGATCCAACAACCAAACGAGCTGAATCTGTCAACCTAAATTCTAGGACTTAGCACTCACCACGAGTTGCAGCAACCTTATCGAAGTAGAGCAAGAGGCCGAGGTGGTCACGAGTGGATATTCTTGTCGTGTCACCGACAAGTCCTGCAGATGTAATCCAAGGTCGCTGACAAGGCGACCCACTAATCCAGACGAGAAGGATCGTATGAGATCCGAAACTCGCCACATATCCCGTGATTGGATATTCTTGTCGTGTCATGGAAAAGTCCACCTGTACTAAGCCAAGGTCGTTGACAAAGCGACCCACTAATCTTAACGAGAAGGATCATATGAGATTCAAAAATCGCCACAAATCCGCGAGTAGATAACCTTGTCATGCCACTTAACAAGTCCCCCCGATGTAATCTAAGGTCGTGGACAAGGCGAACCACTAATCCAAATGAGTAGGATCGTGCACAATCTGACACTCGCCACCAATCCATGAGTGGATATTCTTGTCGTGTCACAGACAAATCCACCCGACATAATCCAAGGTCATTAACGAGGCGACCCAATAATCCGAACAAGCAGGAATGTGCACGATCTGATGCTTGCTATGAGTCAAGGAAATCTCATCGACGTAGGACGAGAAGCTAAGTTACACAAATGCTTATTAGGGTTTGCAATCCCGTTATTGATTTCATACTTCATAAGTAAGCATCATCACTTTGCGAAGTAATTTTATTGAAGTTATAAACGTTAAGGATTTTTAGTAAAGCCAGAGGAAAACCCAATGGTTCGTCATCCACAAAGATCATGTCTAGGGAGCTGGCCTGCCCCCGTGCATGGGTAAGCGGACTTGACCGTTTTTTAATTCCACGTTCATTAGTTAAGGAGAGTGAATAGTTTATTGTTCGTGAAGAGCATGCCTAGGATCTCGTCGGTTCCTGTTACATGGGTAAACAAACATAACCATTCACCATTAAAGCCGGAAAAGTAATTTTTCCATTAATAACCAAGGGGGTGATGGTGTATCATTGGCAAAGAGCATGCCTAGGGATTATAACAGCTCCTGTACATGGGTACACCGATTCAACCACTTTAAAACCATAATAACCCAAATAACCAAAACGGAGAATACATTTGAAGAGCTAAAGCTCTTGAAGCCAAAACAATGGGCTAAAGCCCAGATAAGCGAGCCTAGAGAGCCAGATTGAGAAAGCTGTAAGTGAGAAGCGCCTTATTTGAAGATCATAACATCCTAAAGCCATGAAGACCGAAGAAAAACATAATTATAGCCTAAGTACTAAAGGCCGGAGAACCAAGACTTGAGTCCCGAGGTCGAGAGAACCAAATCCACATTACTAGGAGATCCAAAGCCGCAAGTCACAAGATACTGATGTCAAGGAGACTTGCATCCAAGACATTAGAGCTAGCCAGTTGTTAGTTGATAATCATGCACGCGGGAAGATCGTAGGTCCCGCGCATAACTTGTCTCAACCCTTGAGAGAGTGGTGTTTGTCGTGGCACAGCAGCCCTCTTTCGAACAAACCGACCCAGAAATCCATGCCTGATACGCTTTTCTAACATGTTCCTAAGGTGCCGACAACCATTCGTGTGATGGTCGCGGAAACTATGAAACTCGCAAACCTCATTAGAATCCCTTTCGCTTCGCGCTGGTTCCCTGGAGGGAGGCCGTTTAAATGGATGAAGGGGTTGAACCTCTCGAAAGATATCCTTGAGGGTATGAGTAAGCTCTGAGTAAGACGGGAACTTGGGTTGACCCCAAGCTCTATTGGGCTTACTTCCCGAGGCGAGTCCCTTAACGGTAGCGGGAGCTTTTCCCTTCTTGGGGTCAGATGGTTTTTCGTTCGTAGCAAGGTTTACCTCGATCGCCGTATTAGCGTCGAGGGCTTTTTTGTTTCCAGCCTTCTCATCCTCTTCCCGTAGAAATCTTTCGGCCTCGAAATAGAACTCACTAAGGTCCCTCGGCGGATCCCGATGTAGTGAAGTCCTGAATTTAGACTTGTCTAGAACCCCTGATACTGCAGCCATTAGAATCATGGAGGGGTCAGGTCTCTCGACTGAAGCAACCGTAGCATTGAATCATTTCAGAAACTTCCGCAGGGCCTCGCCGGGTTTCCGCTTAATGCTGTTGAGAGTCCTGACACTTTTTGGTCGAGTTATGTTGACTCAAAATTGTTCCACAAATCGGGTAACCAGAGCGTTCCAAGAAGTGATGGAGTCCGGCTCCAGCTGCCTATACCACATCGCAGCGATGTCGGTTAAGAAGAGCGAGAAACACTTAGCCATGACATTTTTTGAAGCTGAGAGAACTTCCATGTGCCGAATGTATCTCATGAGGTGAGCGGTGGTGTCCTTGCGACCATCATAAGCATCCAAGCCGGGTAGCTTAAAGTCAGGTGGGTTCTGAGAGTTCCTGATATCCAAAGAGAGCGAGTTGCGAGTCACATAGTCCATGTCCATAGAAGAAGCGCTGCCTCGAGTGAACCGACGAAGGACATCCGCAATCTCAGACCCATTTCCAAGAGCGAGCAGCTGGTTTAAATTATCCAAGGTGGTACTGGTGCCCCCATGTTCAACTTCAAGTTGGAAATTGGTTAGTTGAAAAGGAAGTTTGGTTGGACTCCAACTTGGGGGCCCACATTAGGTGCAATCCTGGCTCCCGGAACTGTGGGATCGCTACAGTCCAATGCTGCACGCGTTGGCGCTTGAGCACCATTTCCTACAGTGGAACCCACAACTTGTCCAAGTAAAGTAGCATCATGGGCTGGAGCGACGTGGAGATTAGGTTTGCCCCCGCGTGTGGCGGGACCGGCACCATTGGAAGGAGCGACGTCGAGGTTTGTGGTGCCCCCGCATGTGGCGGGACCGGCACCACTGGAAGGAGCGACGTCGAGGTTTGGGGTGCCCCCGCATGTGGCGGGACTGTCACCATTAGAAGGAGCGACGTCGTGGTTTGGGGTGCCCCCGTGTGTGGCGGGACCGTCGTTGTTCTGAGGGGCGGCGTCGGCCTGTTGGTTAGTAGGCAGGGTTGCCCCCGCGTCTCGAGTCACGGGTGGAGGAACATTGGTGCTAGTTCCAATAATGTCAGCCTGAGCAGTCGGCCTTGAAGCGCTCCTTATTCTATCTTCAATGCGAGCGAGGAAGGTATTGAAGGCGTCTTCCTGTCGCTCAAGTCGAGCATCCAAATTAGTGGCGAGGTTCTTAATCATTCCATTGATGTCTTCTCGAGTGACATAGTTCGATGGAACTTCATTCGAAGAAAGTTCATGACTTACTTCATCTTCAGCATGAGCTTCAGTGATAGCTAGGAGCTTCTTGCGCTTAACCATGATGTAGAGCAACCATGGTTGAAGTTGAAGACGTGGTTTGAAGACAAATTTGAGTACTTAATCCAATGCAAAGGTCGAAGTTATGCGTCCCCTTCATGGCGCGCCAAAATGTTGACGGGCAGAATTGTCGCACTCCAACACCCAATGTACGAGTGTGAACAATTATCAGAATAACCAGTAAATAATGTAAATGCAAGGAAACACAACTTTTATAGTGGTTCGGCACTAATGCCTACATCCACTTTATATTTTCTCATTCATCATATCTTTGATCGATTTCAAAAGATGTTACAATATTTGTGTACAAAGTTGTATGTATGGTGAACTTTGACTAAGTTGTCCTTCTTCTTCCTTGGAGTGAGTTGACTTGGTCAACTATAGGCAAGGTAGGCTTTAGTGTCCAAGAGGTCTAGAGGCGGTGTAGCAAGGCTTGCTAGTGCTCAAGCGTTGAAGAAAAACATGCATGTCATGTTTTAATTACTTATCTCATCTCCCATGGCCATGTTGGAGGTATTGGAAGCCATTAATGAATTTTTGGAGCTCTTAAGGTCGGAAAATTCCAAGGGAGAAGGACCCATTTGAAGGCCAAGGCTTGGGGTATTTATAGGAAGGAGGTTAGGTGGGAGTAGGCGAGCAGCAGGGCCTACAACAGTAATTTTCACACCCAGAATGAGCCATGTGCAGGAAATTCGCACCTCCTGGTGCGGGTTCAAAGTTTCGCACCCTTGCCCCGGGGTCGAAATTTCAAACCCACCAGTTGGGTTCGAAATTTCGAACCCACTGGTTGGGTTCGAAATTTCGACCCTACAGTGTGGGTTCGAAATTTCAAACCCACAGGTGGGGTCCGAAATTTCGAACCTACCGGTAGGTTCGAAATTTTGACCCCCCTGGTAGGGTGCGAAATCTCGACCCCACTGGTGAGGTGCAAAATTGATAGTGGATGAGGCGAAAATCCTACTGTCGAGGGAGTGAAGTCTCTGAATGTGAAGTGAAGGAATCCGCAGTTCTGCTGGTCCAAAGTGAAGGAATCTGGGCTTCCGGCATGGAGAAAATCGAATGAATCGGGCGGTGCCCATAGTTTTTACCTAATAGGCTAGGTCGATCGCTGCCGGGACTGTAGGGCCCCGGACCCCCATCGGCACTGCGCCCGGACCCGTTAGACGGCTTGGATAATGACTTGACTAAGAATCCATTGGGCCCGACAGGGGCCATCAGATAGAGGCTTCGGGTTTCCATGTGTTTGCGACACAACTTTGACCCAACTGCTTTGTGCTTTTTAATGCTTGAGCGCGTCGTTCGCCAAATACTTGGCATGTGACAGCTTTGACAAAAAAGCATGACAACACTTTTCATGTCCCATCACTTGGTCGAATCTTGGGAATTCGACTGAGGCTGGGATAAGAACCCCCGTTAGGAACTTCAGCATGCGAAAATTAGGAGGCAGCCATATACAAAATGTGCAAGGGAGTCGAGATACGAAATATTACATGCTTATTCGGGAGTACAAAAATTGGGATTCTAGGATATTTAAGGAATTGCTATGGCAAGGATGCAAATTTTGTGATGAGGTCCACTTCGTTCCCAAATATTTAGCTAATTTGAGCAGTTCGGTCGAGCAGGGACGATCGTTCTTGCACGACTCCATCTAGGCTTGAGTACTGAGTGTTTCGACAATGCTTCTGGGTTATTGAACCACACGATAGGCTGAGTCGTGTGGGCTTGGTCTGCTTTTGGTAGCCGGCCCTAAAAGGTCGGTTAACATAAAATGTGGATACCATATATGAGATCTTGAGTATTAGGTACCATTCTAAATTCCACCTTCCTTATGAAGATAAAATAATTTTGAATGGCAAATATTTATTGTGTCTAGTTTTATATTTTATTTCGTGTGTGTGTATATATATATATATATATAATATACATACACATATACACAAAAACATATGCACACATCATCATTAATAATAGTTGTAATAACTCTGGCGTCACATTTTTTTGTTGTAAATGTAAACCTTCCAAAACACCCATTTAGTATGACTAAAAATGAGATTCAGTAACTTTTTTCACAAATTCAAACCACCTCTCTAATATTATTCAAAAAATTGGGCATGATAAATAATTCCACTACAAATTCAAACCCTCTCTCCGTAAATACCATCAAATTTTAACACTTTTTAAAATATGATCTAATAAATAAAAGTCTTCTATAATTTTGTTCTTTATTAAATAATAATACAACCTAAAATTAAATGAGTGTTAAATGTTGTAACATAGAAATAAAATTCAAACCAATTATTCATTGCAATATATGTCAGCACCATCGAAAAAAATATGGCCAAACATACATGATTTGCAGTAAAAACATTTCAAGTGCAAAATACATGCCATAATCATGCTTGAAGTATGTGTTATAACAGTCGTGTGTTTGTGTGTGTGTGTGTGTGTGTGTGTATATATATATATATATATATATATATATATATATAAAAGCCTTAACCATTAGGTTTACCCTTAATCTCTAAACTTCATATAAAAAAATTAATAAATCCAATCGTAAGAATTTACTATATCACCACTCATATCACATTTGATAGAGTATTAATTACCTAGTGAATTTTTTTTCTTTGATGCGTCCGTGTAAATTATTTTCAATAAAAAAAACTAAAACGTCATTTCTCTTTGTAAATAAATGGCAATCGAGTATGAAATAAGTAATGTTGGCTAGTCCTGAACATTTATCATACTTCAACTCGAGTATTTAACTTTCTAAAGGGAGAAATATATGATTTATGTTTTTTAATGATACTTAGGTTCAAACGAGTCTTTATCTTAGTCTTTACTAATAGTTGAAGTAGAAATACATTTTTTTGCTTGATTGTGTAGTTTTAGAATTTCCTTTTATACAAGTTTAACTAATACTAATAACATACATTAATGTTTATTTCTTTATTAATAGTTGGACAGGAGTTTGAATCCAATCACAAGGTCCAAAAATATCCTCATACGAGAACAAAAGATCAGAAATTTGAATCTTATGAAAAACATATGTTAATATATATGTTCAAATAATTTATTGTTTTAAACGTAAATAAAATTAATTTTCGAAATTTTATTCAAACAAAAAAGTTACAACTCTTTCACTCATGTTTTATGATTTATTTTTGGGTAGTTTAGTTTTAACTACACATTTCATATAAAATAAGGGCCAGGGACAACTAAGTTTAATAATTAGATCAAGAATAGACAACATATTATATTATGTGCACTTGAAGTTCACTTCAATTTCTTATCCTTGCTAAATTAATTAAAAAAATAAAAAACAACCCTTCAAAATTGAAAAGAAAAGGTGATTTGAAATTTATTTTTTGTCAAATGATGTTACTATAAACATAAAGAAATAAACAACTCAAAAAGTTTTTTTTAGCAAGGCCGACAGGGTTGAATGGTCCCCTATCAATTTATCGAAACAACTTAGAGAAAAAAATACAACACAACATAAGAAAACGAAGAAACAAGGCACTTAAAACACCAGGAAACACGATATAGGAAAAAAACATAGAACAATACTACATGCACACAAAGCAAGCTAAGCACGGGCATGCACAAACTAAGTAATTCTAAAAAACAACTAAGAATATCCCATCATAAAAAACAAAACAAAGCATTTCTGATCCTTCTCTAACCCCCACGAACACATTTCTTTGAAGTTGCACGACCTTTCTTCTTTTCAGCATTGAAAACTTTATTATTTTTTCCCCTCCAAATAGACATTATGTCATAAGGACAAAACACAACAGCCATTAGTTGGGTTCTTTCTGCCTGTCACTCCTTCCAATCTCTTCCACTCAACTTCGCTTATTCATGTTGCAGACTACATTCGAAGAAAAGATGCTTAACCATTTCAACCTGCATATTATAGAAAACACAGAGAATGTTAATTTGCATGCTTTTATCATATAGACTGACCTTTGTGAGCAAGAAATTATTAATAACTAAGATTTCTCTTGCATATTTATCTCTTGTAACAACCAGAATTCCGACAGACCGATTTTCCTTCAAAATTCCAATCTATCAAAACTCAAGTTGGCTTGTCTGGTATCCTGTAAAAAAGACAGAGATAAAGAATATATCAGAGCTCAAAAAAGATCTCACAGCGGAATGGAATAAAATATAATATAATCAAATATAGCCTTACCAAAGTAGTATTATTGCCTAGCCAGTATCCAAAGCAATCATATCTCTGCCAAAAACCTAACCTATGGCTATGTTATAAGGAGGGGTTCAGAACACAAGTTCTGGTGACTGTACCTAAATTACTCATTATGAAATAACACAACATATACCGATCATTTACATTTTCTTAATTATTAGGTTACTTGAGTTAACAACACTCAAGGATGACACACACGTCGTACCCATCTACTCCCCAATAGATTAACCTAATACATTATGTATGTAGCTACCCCCAGTATCAAGGTACACCACTTGGTACCCTACTCGCACGGTCTCCGTCGTCATGTCATAGAAATATACGCAGTCACTCATCCTACGCTGGAGTAACATACGGATCTCTATATGACAACACTACGTTTCGCATAGAACCGCCATCACCATGCTACGTAAGCGTACGGACTGCCACCTTTGAACCATTTGAACAAATCAGATTCCATCATAGAGTAATGTCCGAGAGTCTATGATAAACCACCCAGAGCGGACATGCATGTATCTAGACCTTCTCACGTATGTATCATCGAATGTACTTAATGCCTTAACCTCTACGATGCGCCTCCTGGAACGACATGCATGTATCTTGCACATACTGTCTATTATGCATCGAGCCCCGTAATAGGGCTATATCTAATGTACGGAACTCGGTCGGGAGCCTTTCTCTATATCTGTATAGGACGACTAAGCAACCTAGGGTATAGATACAATTGTCTGCATTTCTATAGTGGCTATGGTCCTACCTGACCCCTCCCTCAATTTGTGAAAGACTATAGGTGAGAGCTAAGTGACCATCCTGACAACTAATCTATATATACATGTGGTCCTCATCCAATGACCCGATAGTGAAGATCATTGGCCTCTTGGTTTTAGCTCTAGTCTTTCCGCATCATGCTAACTATCGATGACATGTACCCAAGGATTACTATCCTTCATATGGTCGTGACCCAGCCTATCCCTAGGCAAAATCGTCGAATCACATAATGCCATACTGCCAGAGCCTTCTGACTACCAACGCGTTGTAGTCAAGGTATACTCGCTGGGTGATAACACGCAGACCTAACCTCTGCGAGTACATCTTGAGCACGCACCGCAATAGAGGACCACCACGGAGTACCCTACCATGTCCCTCGTAAGACACGTGCTTTCTTCCAGTCCCTCAGAGCCAGCAAGCGGGATATCATCAGAATAATCAAATGGACATGCATTCCCCTTGTTTCTAAAGTTACCATGATGGTATACCCCGTTAGGTTCTTCACCTTCAGACGTGTGGACTAGTTCAATCGCATCACGTTAACGTGTTACTAGACCCTATGTCTAAATGTTTAATTACGCGCTTGCTCTTCCTCATCAAGTTCCCAGTTAACTTGGTTATTTCCTATTATATTAACTTAATCCTATTTAGGTTCGTTAATACGCTTTTAACATGTTATTTTTTGGATTTCAGGTATTCAGGCTCTTAGGGTTACGGGTTACAATAATATGTTCTTCATATCTTAATCAGCACGTTTCACGTTCTTACAATCAGCAAGTTTCAGGTTCTCACAATCTGCAGGTTTCAGGTTCTCATCTCATTTCTCTATTTATCACAACTTATTGTTGTTACTTAATTATTTACTTAGTTCCCTTTAACTAAGGTTTACTAATAAGTTTTCTATCACTAATTATAACTTACGATACAACTTCTACTTGTACCTAGGATAAGCCTACATATTATCTTTCATTGTTCACGCTCAGGTTTATTTATAAAAGGTTATTATCATTCCCCATTCATTTAAGTTTTATACTATTGTAACATTCATTCATTTCCATTAATTACACTTCAAGCCATTTATATATTTCCCGTTACGCACATATATTCATATTCACACACACACATATATATATATATATACACATATATAAGCACCCGACCTCTCACATTAAGCTGACTACTTGTGGATGTTGGATTTGTCAGGCTGTTCCGGGCAGACGTCCACCACATGTTGAACTTAACCTCATGTCTAAGTGAAGCTACTTATCATTATACGTATGTTTATGAACCGGGCCCCTCACATAAAAATGGCCACTTGTGGATGTTGGATTTGTCGGGAGGTTAAGGGCAGACGTCTACCATAAGTTAAACTTAACCTCATGTCTCAGTGCAGTTAATTACAATTTCTTACTACCTGCATATTTTCATACAAATTAGGAATGTCTATTCTTTCTCATTATTCCAAAATTTTAATATAACTTATCTTACAATATCTAGTTAACAGATTATTAGAACATGTCTATATACAACAGTAATTCTTTCCACTTATTCTAACAAGTTCATACATTTCAATAGATTTACATTATAGCATATTTATACATTCCAGCAGTTAACATTTCAGCGGATTAAACATTTCAACAGATTTACATTTGAGCAGGTTAAACATTTCAGTAGGTTTACATTGGCATATTTATAATGCAGATTAAAGGGAAATGCAAACGATAGATATACCGTTATTTAAAATGGTATTATTTAGATCCACACACCTTATAGCTTTCCAATTCATGAATCTGGCCCAGACCTAGCATTCCATGGTTCTCCTAACAGAATCTAGAACCTAAATAACCATGGATACACAATTCTGAAACTAAAAGAAAAGGGAAGAAAGAAGAGAATTCTAAATTAACCAAATCTAAGAATTTACCTCTCTCTGATCAGAATTCTGAACACCCACTTGTAGATATATATTCTTCTCCCCCAACTCTTGAATCAGAATATCCTTAGACTAATTATTTTGCTTTCTGAAGAGATTTGAGGATGAAGAAGAATGGCAGAGCCTAGACAGCCTCATAGAAAATATGGATTTAGGCTAGGCTCTGCTAGCCTAATAATTGGTATTCAAGAAAGTGGATTTGATCTTGTACACGTAGTGTTGAGTCAACAAAGAAAACCCCTCAAATCGGTCTAGATTCGTCAAATGAATATGCCCAAATCAGGGGCGGGTCGACCCAGCCCCCTTTGGTCGACCCATATGGGTCCAGGTGCGCATTCTACGCTGCTTCTACTGATGTTTGCTACGCTTATTTATTAAACTTTCATTACTTTCTTATTTTACTTCTCTTGATTTATTTTGTGTGCCTCTTTTTCTTCCTTTAGTTAATTGCGTGCCTTTTATAAATCTTTATGAGGTTTCAATTGCACAATTTTATGCGCATGCCTAATCGTGGTCTTTAATTCACTGTTGCATGCAATTAATTCATTAGATTTGACTTTCAAATGTTATGTATGTATAAATACATTCAATTATCTAATTCTTTTAAATGTTAATTTATAACGTTTACTTTCTTCCAAGTATAACTTATAGGTTTATAACTTCCATTTTTGAAATGCATGTATAATGCATGCCTCCTTTATGCAATTAATTAATTTTTTGCTTTCTCTTTATTTTTGCATTCACTGTCATGTTTCTCTTTTTAATATGTTTTCCTTTAATTTACTACATGCAGCTTAATTGTCTTGCATGCAGTCGCACACATTTATTTTGCTGCATAATCTTTCTCTCCTTTTATGCTTATTAATTGACTACATGCGCTCATATATTTCGTTCTTCTTTTAAAACCATTTAATGCGTGCAATGCATTAACCCTCTTTTTTAAATGCATGCACCATTTTATTACATGCATTTATACAATTACTTTTATTGTATCTTCCATTTATTAATGCCCATGCATATCTATACATATATGCACCATTAATTATTTTATACTTATAAAAACACGGGATGTTACATTCTCCCACCCTTAGGAAATTTCGTCCCTAAAACTTGATAAGGTGAACTCAAATAATCTGTAACGACCCGGAAAATCTGAACCAATTTAAAATTTTTAAATTGGCTAAAATAATGGATTTTAAATATTTAAAATAAATATTTTAAATAATAGCAGTGAAAAGTGAGTTTGAATCGACGATTGAAAACGAATATAATTAATTCTAATTATAAACAAGGCCTGAAATGGCGCTGTAGTTTCAAAAATTGAATTCAAATTTTGTCGGACTGTACCGGGTGCAAAACAAAACGGATTTGAGTGAAACCAAAAATAATTAAATCTGTTAGTGAATATCTTTCTAACGAATCTGAAAAATCGAAGTTTCATAGCGGAAAGCAAAAGTTATGGCCAAATGAATTTTCAGAAAGGTCGCTATGGAATTTATATAGCCCGTGAAATTGGCCATTTTGCATACGACCTCGGAATTCGACGAAACCACTTTTGTTGGATCCGGGACGTGAAGTTATTGCTAGGTTTCAAATTTCATAATTTTTGAAACTAGTATGCGAGCGTGGCAAAGGAAAACGTGTTTTGGTCAATTATAGTTAAATTGGATCAACCAGAAATGGGCCTTTTTGCAAACGTTCTCAGAATTCGACGAAACTAGTTTTGTTGGGACCGTATCGTCAAAGCATATATAGATTTATTTTTCTGGAATTTTTCGAACCAGTTTGTGGTCCTGGCAAATTGAAATGTACGTTCACATCGAATATTGAATGTTATATATTTTAAATTGAATGAAAACTGACTGAAACATTCGAATGGGCCTACGAAACATATCCCACTGTGTTCGTAATGGGGGTAAAACGCTAGGGACGACAGTCGTTGAGTTTGGATTGGAGTTCGTGTGTGAAAGGGGGTATTTTTGAAATTTAAAAATTTATAAATATAAAAAATATATTTCATTGGTCGGTTGACTTCCTCTCTCCCCGTAAGCACCTCGCGCACGAGGGAAGAAGATCCAAACCTTCTCTCTTCGATTTCTCATCAACCACTCAATGAAAAATCGTGATTCTTGATTCATTTCAAAGCTCTAGAGCTCCTCTTCAAATCCATCCCAGATTCGCCCATCCTCGTGTTGTATTCGTTGAGTTACGGGCCCCTGAAGTTGGCGCCTTTGAAGTGCCGCCGCCGCCACCTGGGTTTACCAAATTGGCTCCCCTCCTCGGCGCACGTGCGCCTCACGTAGGCCTTCGACCCTGCGCAACCCGATC